>WEKX01025347.1:455083-649693 GCA_013390025.1 Pitta sordida | reverse complement strand
CCCGGCCCCGCCCCCGCTGCCGGGAGGGGCCGGGCGGGAGTTGGCGCGAACGGCCCGGGCGGGACGGGACCGGACCCGCGGTCCCCTCAGGAACCCCCACCTCGGCTCCACCCGGGCGAAACGGCACCTCCCTCGAGAGCGAGGGGTGCAGAGTGACGGACAGACACGGCACCTGCGATCGGTCAGCGAAGCTCCCACAGGCGCTCCCGCGGGGTGCCGGAGGGAACGCTGCCCTTCCTGCCCAGCCTGAGCTCGAGGGCGAGTGGAAAGTCCCGGTTTTGGTAATTCTGCAGCGCACTTTGACTTTGAACCGAACCAGCTGAGCCAGGTTCCGTAGGGTTTGTCAAGTGCTGAGGCCCTTGACTCGTGTGAGTGTTACAAGTTATTAACAATAACCCCTCCACAAACAAACAGAGCCAGCCCCGACGCTGAGCGCGTTTGGAGGGGTCAGTGAGGGACAAGGGGGGCACAGGCAGGGTTTGGTTCGCAGGCTGCACGTGTGGTACAGAACCCGCTGCAGGTCTGGCTGGAGCACACGGACCGTCCTGGAGGGGCATTTAGGAAATGTAAACCAGAGCAGAGGGTTTCTGGCCGCTCGCCTGCAACACCACGATGCCCCTGACAAGCAGAACATTCTGTGTGTGTTCATGGACACGGGGGCTTCCAACTGATCATACCCAGGGAAAACCCTGGTGGGCACGGCAGCACTTGTAACATCCCCACTGACACCACAGAAAATCGGTTTGGGAAGAAAAAGTGTAATTCACAGTGAGAGAATATACACCTCTGCCAAGTGGAATTCTTTCCTTCAAGCACCACCAAGAGCTTCCCTTCACCACAGCTGAAAGAATGAGTTTTAAAGACCTAATGAAAGCTGCTCTGGTTATTTTCTGATGCAGTAAATTCCAGTTTCCAGACAAGGATTGCCACAGTCTGTATCGTTCAAATGGAGTATAATCAAGCAAGAGTCTCACCTATGTTACTGTTGTAACATTCAGAATTTTGTTAAACTACAAGTAAGTGTCTCCTCTGTGTGTGTGGACATCATCTTTCTGTTTGAAAAAACAACAACAAAAAAAAAGCCCCAGAAACCCAGACAAAACATAATAAGCAGTGAACTGATTTTCTTTGTTAATACTAATCTTTGCTTACTAGGTGACATCTATTAACCAGGAGGTGTCATTTAATATGGAAACAAGGTAACACCATTTAGAACAATGGAGCTCATGGGTTACTAGTGTTGAATAATAGATGAAACTCCAGTGGCAAGCAAGCTGTGTGCATTCTGCTGACAGAGTGACTTGTTACTGAATACTCTTTACTATCACTAGCAGCATTTAACAGCTCAGGTTCATAATGACTGCAACGCTGTATTGCAGGCTTGTGTTTTGATTGAGCCCTGACACAGCCTGCAAGTCAGGAAAGGCTTAACTGCAGCCAGGTGCTGTATTTTCAGAGCCATTAAGACTTAACCTTCAGATTACCAGCACGCATAACACACAGGCAGCAATTCTTACACGTTTTGGCATTCCTTCAAAGGGCTTCTTGAAGGTTTTTGAAATTGGGCTTCACTCTCATGGCTCCTGAACAACCAAGTTGTAACAATTTTTTCTATCTCCGTGTGTGTGTGTGTGTGTGTGTGGAGTGGGGCCAAATATTTGTTTGATCAGAGGTATGGAAGGGCATATTACCCCTGATTTCAGGGGAAAAGTATTAGTTGTGTTACCCAACCTTTCTTTCTTCCTGGACAGGCACTTATTCCCATTCCCTACACACTTGCTAGGATAGAAACAATTAGTCCACGGAATTTTAGGAGGTGCCAGATGTCCTTCAGAGTGTACAAACCTGTTTTGCAGGCTGCTGCACATAGGAATTGTGTAAACTCCAACGCTAAATTTTTAACAGGGCTAGAAGTTTGTTTTTCCACTTAGGAACAGCTGGTACTCAAAACCTAAGCGGAACCATGATAATTTATTTTACTGGTAAAGTATCTACTGGAGTGTAAATAGTCATGTTCTCTTCAGGTTTTAAGGCATTACAAAAGCTTTTCTTGTTTAAATCTGTTTTGCATAAAAATGCTTAGAATTACTGGTTCTTCATTTAATAAATACTAAAAATAAATAAGATTAGCAATCTTAAAAGGGAAGGAGAGTAGTTTTAGGGTGCTGGGTTATGAGTGGATTGACTCAGTTTACCTTGACTGTTCAGGTAACTTCCTGAACTACTGCAAAATGGGAGAGAAACCTTTTGTCTGGGATGGGGAGGAGCAGGAAAGGAACACAACTTCCCTTTCTGGTATGGCAGGAAGCTGGAATTGAGCTGACGCACTGTGAGCCATGCCCTGAAATTTAAAGGTATTCAAATATGTACAGTAGTTAAGCACTGAAATGAGTAGCCTGATATTCAGAGTTGCTTTGAAATCAGAATGAGCCCTTAAAAACAAAGCCAAAAGAGCAAGTTATTTACTTAAGGGGAAGAAAACACAGGAGGGAAGAGGGAAATTATTAAAAGTTTGACTAGATGCCAGAAGACTATAAATTGATATTCTTAAACTGGCAAATTCTCTTTCCAAGTAGTGTGTGGAGATGTGGCTGAGAACTAGAGAACAGAAAGCACAGCTATATTTCAGTATGACGGCTTTGTCAAGAGCCAAGTCTATTCTAAGCTTTGCTGGGGTTCCTGTAAATGTGAGTTATAAAGAGGCTTTTATATTTACACAAGTATATTCCAAACTAAGGTATCTTCCCCTGGAAACATTTTCCCCCTGATTTGTTTGTTCTAACGCGATTTCACAAATGCTGCTCTGACCCGTTCCTCTCCCTCTGCCGGACACTGACAGAACTCTGTGTGTGTTGTCTCTCAGTGATGTGTTTTAAGCTGTTTGATTGCAAGAGTTTCAAATAGTAAAAGTCTTCTTTGGTTTTCCAAATGTAGCACCAGCATGAGCTCTCCTTCACATTCCATTGTAAAATCACTCCAGGTTTGCAAAGGAATTTAGCAAATTAACTCTTACACGTTTCACTGAGGCTTAGTGATGAGGACTTCTGAGCTGGATTCTTCTTTTTGAGGACTCCAGTCCAGAGTTAAAGCCTTTGTCTTGGAGCAATTGAACACATACTGCAGGCTTCAAAAAGGGCATAAACCTAATTATTTCTACTTTAGATAGCAAAAGCAATACATGGATCTGTACACCAAAGTACCGGTTTATAATTCACTGCATCCATCCTCTCGGCTCTCAAACACTTCACGTGCTCAGCTCATTATTTTCCAAGGTAATCATGCGTGTCTGTCACTTTTGTATGTATACTCAATCCTTCTTTCTCTCTAAAAATAAGGACTGAATAAGTTCTTTTTACAAGTGCCATCCCTTTTCCCAGATGGCTTTAATTGTAGGCTCAGAACTCTCAGCTGTGTGATCTATCCTGTATTGTTCAGATTTGAAGGATCTGTAAGTTGAGTGCTGGCTGTTTTCTCTGTTCAATGTGACTTTCTGTGGATGCACAGCCTTTGCAGTTACTCCTTAGACAAAATTTCTTCTGTGGTTTTGATACCACAAGCCTCCAGACTGAAAGACAGGAGGAGGAGGAGGGTGTGTTAGGTAAGTAGTTTTCCTGTCAAAACTGTTTGTTATGTGTGTGGGATTTTTGCTGCCAAAGCTCAAAATAAACAAAGATGGGGGTTCAGGTGTGCACATTGTGAAGAACCTACAGAGAGTTGATAAACCTTCTGACAGTTAAAAATGTCGTAAGTAGCAGAAGGATTGCTTAATGTGGAAGGAATGTGCTGAGCAAAGAACCGCATCCAAGGAAAGGGAGAATGAGATCACTAATGATGCAGACAGTGACTGAGTCAGGATTAGAAAGGTTAGAGACAGGAGGGAAGCTAATTTGAAGAAAGGCAGACACTGTGCAGTTTCAGAGATCCAAAAGCCAGGTGTAGGATTGGTGGAAGGAGGCATCGTGTCAGTTAAAATATCGAAGGAGCTGAAAATAAATCTTGTTAAGTACAATCCAGATCTCTGTTCAACTGTTCTTAAGTTTTCATCTAGATTAGCAACATTTTGATTAGAAAATTAATCTTCTGCTTCCTGGAAGAAAATCTGTTTTCACCTGTACATCTGCAGGACGTGGAGGTTATAGATTCCTTGGAAGAGATAAATGGAAACACAGGATATTTCTGCTCCTTATGACCTGAGACAAATTTGAGAATCTCAAGGGTTGGGATGCTGAGTTGACAGAGCAACAATAACAACTTTTAAGTACCAGATCCTCAGGACATTTCTGTTAATAAGCTAATATTGTTCTAGCAAGGGACATGTAACAAAGAGAATTGTCAGTTCTGTGTGCCATCAAATTGTCTATCTTGTAGCTTCACATACAGATAAAACAATGCAGAAAAGGTGTCTGGCATTTAAAGTGGGGCTTGTAGTCTGACACAGATGCTCAAGGCACCAGAGCAGGCTCAGGGCAATGATTGTCCCCCTGTGCTGGGCACTGGTGATGGCACACCGCAATGCTGGGATGTGCTCTGGGTGTCTCTTGACAAGAAGGACATTGAGGTGCTGGATCATGTCCAGGGGAGGCCACTGGAGCACAAGTCTGAGGGAGCTGGGGGTGTTCAGGCTGGAGGGAAGGAGGCTTAGGGGGTCCTTGTTGCTCTCTGTGATGGCAGTTAGATGATGTTAGCTGTGTCTTCTCAGCTAACAAGCAATAGGACATGAAATGGCCTCCAGAGGTTTCGATGGGATATTGGGCATCATTCCTCACCAAAGGGGTTGCCAAGCAGTGCCAAGTCACCATCCCTGGAGGGATTCAAAATATTTAAAAGATGTGTAGATGTGGCACTTGGGGACAGGGTTTAGTGGCAGCCTTGGCAGTTCTGGGTAAATGGTTGGACTCCATCATCCCAGAGGTCTCTTCCAGCCTAAATAATTCTATGATTGTGTCATTCTAAGGTGATTCTGCACTATCAAACAGAACTCAGCTGTATCTCGTATAAATTTTTCTAGACTTTATTTTTTTTTTAAGATAATGAAATGTTGAACTTAGGACTGAAAATATCAGTACGGGGTGTTAATGCAGGATGTGTAACATGCTGTTTGTTCACACTCTCTTACTGCAGTGACTCCCTGGCATGGAGGAGCTCAGAGCTGCCGTGTCCACTGTTGGATTCCATAATATCTCTAGGCCACATCCCCTGCCTTATAAATATGGTGAGAGTTTATAACACTTAATGTTTCATATGGAAAGTTTTACATGCTGACTGTCTGTCTCCAGGGAAGGGGGGAAGAGAAACCCAGTCCCTTGTGGGATTTTCATGTGCTTTCTTTTCACCTTCTTAATTCTCTGGAATTCCAGTTGAGGGAGCATGTTGTCCATTAGAGATCCCTTAAGATTTTTCAGTAATAACTAAAGGAGAATGGCAGTATTGTTATGAAGAAAGAATAACAGTGTCATGGGATTTTCAAAGCGGTTCTTCTATGCCCGGTTAACATGTTAACATTGTTGCAGAGAATAATTACTTTGTTATGAAATTGTGAGAATGAAATAGTGAGTTTCTAAATAGGCCTAATTAGTCCAGAAGCATTCTGTGCCAGTATTCTTATTCCAGAGCAGGCAATTTGCACAGGGGATTATTCTGGAAGGGTGATGGCTAAATCAGTTACCATTTTCCTCCTGTCCTGAGAGAGAGAGCACATATTGACACTGGGAAGCTGTGTGTGAGAATTCAAAAAAAGTGATTGTGTATTACCTAAATTTATTCACAAACACTGAATAGCTGGAGAATGTGGTTCAAATTACCAAAAGAAAAAATCTTGTTAGACTTTAGTGTATGCCAAGCACTTCACATTGTTCATAGTTCTTCATGAACATTTATTTTCATTGTGACTCCATTACTCCTGTTTGCATTATGCCACTGATTGTTTTGAGGTTTTGTCCATTTGTAAAGTCACTAGAATAGTAGTATATGGGAGATTATTTTTCCAACACCAAATATAAGTGTTTACATTAAGAAATGAATTAAAAATGTGTTTACATCCTGTAAAAACTATTGTAGCAACATAAAAATGTCACTGACTTTCTAATAAGCATTGGCTTAATCCAAACTTGCACAATTACTGTTTTATGCATTGTCCTGAGCACGTTATTACATAACTATTTTGGCACACGTGAAATGTCAGAAAGATGAAAAGGTGTCTTCTTTCCCCAAAGGGTTTATGGTTTGCCAGCACTGCTTTCCTGGGCTTAAGCACTTTGCCTTTTCTGTGAGTTGGTTCCCAGCTCAGTCAGCTTTGAGCGCAGTAGGGGACACAGAAATTGTCTGTGATTTAGTTGACAATGTTTATATTATTGTTATTTTAATTACTATTTTAAAGGAACATTTTTCTCTTTGGTTGTTTTGTTCTTTAATCTTTTCTAAAAAATACTAGATGTAGCAACACCAACATTATTCCTTTCAAAGCAGTGGTCTAATTAAAATGTGCTGAACCAAACAGACAAAATCCACATTGTTCTTGATTTTGCCCTGTGTGCAAATGACATTAAACAATATTTTGTCTAAAAAGAGCATTGTTCTTTGCAGCTTGTAAAAGTTAATGAACATGATGAATCCTGTGTACCCCATTCCTAGAACAGCTTATCTCCTCTCAGCCATGCAGCTAAAGCATTCACTTCTCAAAACAGGGATTTCTGAAAATAAGCATTCCAGAGGGTTTCAGTGCTTTTTTAGGAGACCAGGGTCTGTAAGACTGCTGATCCTTGAAGTGCAGTAACTTTTGGGAACAAAAGGTGGTGGGTTTTTTCTAAGGACATTGATCTCACAGATTTTTAGGATTGTTGAGATGAGGTGTTTTATACCAAGGTACTTTTTCCCTTTGGAATTGGTCTGTAAATAACGAGAGAGTTGGAGAGGACTCAGACCAAGCCTGTACTACAAGATCTGACAGTGTAGGTCGGCTGCCTCAGTGAGGGGGAAAGAAAAAAAGAGCTGTGCCAGCACAAAACCACCAATGTAGCTGCAACTATAGAGGCAGAAGAATTCCTTTGTCAGCCCAGCTAGTGTTGTTTGTGAAGGGAATGCAATAGTCCCAGCAGAAACCCCTCTTTCTCTTGGTAAGTGCTGTGTAAAAATGCCAGCAGAATTTCTGAAGTACAGTCAGGCAAAAAACCTGGCACAAGCAGGAACAGAGAAACCCTGAGAAGTGCCAGAACAAAACCTTGTTGTTGAAGTTGTGTGGTGAATAGACCTCAAGTCACTGTTCTGTGACAGATGAATTGCAATCTTTATTGACATAATAGTATTACTTGTGTTGATTTTCCATTCAGAATTCTCATTTTAGTATTTCAGCTTTGATGTTCACAGCTTTTTTCAAACTGAATAGGGAAAGGTAAAATTGTTCCTACCTTTTTCAGGTGACTATTTTCTGTCAGATAATACCAATTTAACATGTTAGAAATGAGCACTGATTTCTCCAGATGTGAAAGGAAACCAAGAGTCAGGTTTAGGTTCATGGCAATGCTCTGGCTGGATGTTCCATGCTTGGTGTGCCCAGGTTTTACCAAAATGTAACCGTGTCTGTTCTTCCCTCACATACAGAGAGCTGCAAATCTAGAGATTTGTTTGTGTGCAACTCCCAAGTACCACCTCCTGGTCTGTGCTGTGCTGTTTCCTACCTGTGCTCCCTTCACCAGTAAAAATTATTTGATTTATTGAACTCCTGTTCATAGTTTGATCCCCTACTAGAATTAACAGGATGCTAAAATTACTCTTCTAAACAGAAAATAGATGTTCTACTGCTTCCCATCGTAGACTTGAAGTTCAGAGAAGAGTTGTCAGTGACTGAGAATCACATTAGGAGAACAAAAAAGTGTATTTCATCCTGGTCTTTATGAATTGTCCCCAGGTGTCACTCCTGAGTCAGACAGAAGAGGCAAATCTGGTTTCTTTTTTTTTTTTTCCTCCTGTTGTTTCTGCAATTGATACTTTTCTTCTCAAATTTATTTCCCGTGACTCTCTGTAATAATGTCAACTCCAGCAGACCAGTTTAACTTGTCTGAACTGTATTATTCCTGGAGAAAATCTTGGGGAGTTTCTGAACTGAAGTTACAGTAATGTAGCTGCAGAAATACCTCCCTGGCAAGACTTTGTGGATTTCTGGTTAAATGACTGATTATTGTATTTGATAAATCCTTTTGTATTTTGTACAACTCTGCTGATTTCTGTCATCCTTTCGGAGCAAAATCAAATGAGAAGGAGAAAGCATTTATTAGTATCAACGTGTAACTATGTGGGAAGCCAATGCAAGCTCTCTAAACCACATAATAGAAAAAAAAGCTGAAATGTAGCTTTGCTGGTAAATAAGACATTTATTTATTATTCTGTAAAGGAAACACCACTGTAGGAGAACCATCATTCCAGTCATTTCATTATTTTGTGTGTACGTGTTTGCACAGTCTACATGTAACAAAATAGTGTTCTGCTTAGAGGATTCAATGTGGATTGAATTATTAACATAACTACAGTTTCTAAGTAATAATACCCTTATCTTAGTGTCACTTAATGAATTTATTCTTACTGCTTCTTGTTTTTGTTTCATTTATTGGCTGAACCCAATATTCTACTTTATAAATAGGTTCAAAATTACTCAAAATGGAAGGTTGCACAAGAATTTTGCTTAGGTAGAAAATGTATTCCTTACCCCTGGACATAGATTTTGAAATACCTCGTGTGTGTTTTAGATGTGTAGCAGGATTTGTCACTGGGAACTCCGTATTGTTGATCAAAATCATCTGATTACAGGCCTGCTTTCACACCCTCGAGGAGCAGGACTTCTGAATGTTAGGATGTGCAGAAAACAAAGGCAACAGGCCATGACAACTGATTCCTCAGAGTTTTTCTAGCCAGTTTTTGTCTCTGATTTGTCATTCCATACATCCAAGGAACTGTGTATAAATCAGGAGAAGAGGCTGTGACTTGTATGGTGGTTGTTTATATGAGTGACACATTAGAGACCCTTTACTATCATTGCTCCCCAGTTTCCCATGCATGAAAAATGTATTGCTCAATGATCAAAGATTTGTGTTTTGGGAATTAGATTATCCCCTAAAGGCTGTATGCTTTGGGAAATAGCAGTCAAGCTGTAGGAGGAAAATTATTGCTCTAAGAGACAGCCTCATTCTCCAGAGCTCTGATGAAATGAGCTGTATTTACCCTTTTAACTGGGGGATGTTTCCTAGAGTTTGATTGAAAATATGAGACTTCTTTGTATTTACTTTGTGTCTTATGCTGAATATGTTTGAGCTCTAACCAGCCCTGTAGGAAAGCTATTTCTGGCCAACTGAGAGTGAAAGCACACCTGCCATAACATCTTGTGATCCCACACATACAACATCAAAGAATTAGACACAAATTTCTACTGCACTTAGAGTCTGACAGCATTTTTCAAATGAAGACATTGGTGCATCAGGTGCCAAACATGTACTTCCATGGTGAACTTGATTTCACATCCCTAGTAGGTAATCAGCTATTCCCTTTTCTTTCTGTTTGGTTTCTCCCTTTTCCCAGGCACTAGGAAGTAAAACTCCCTGAACTGCCTGGATTAAGGAATTAAAGCTGCTTTGCCATGTGGTCAGGTAAGCACTGGAGGCTCTTTCATTGCAGTCAATGGAATTATACTGACAAAAACTTGAAGTTTTGGACCCAGCTTGTCTGTCCTGAAATCACTCAGTGTAGCTGTGGATACCATGAAGGCACACTCATAAGTATCTGCCTTCTTTAGAGAATGTGACTGTCCTCTCCATGACAAAAAAGTTAAACAGCATCTTAAAAGCAAAACCTCAAATGACTCTGTGCACAAGCTCCCAACTGGTGCTTCATCAGAAACAGGAATGATATCTGAGCATTACTCTAAGGTTTCTTCCTCTGGAGTGTGAATGCATGAAGCATGCCAGAACCATTTTTCACTGCCTGCTGAAATTCTTGGCATCACCCATGGCCTGTATCATTATTTTCTTTCATCACACCTAAATCAGATTTTGTCAATTCCTATTTATCCACTAATGTTGAGTAGAGAGAAAAGCCTTCAGCTGTGCACCTGGCCCATGGAAACAAGTGCAGAAGACACAATAACCATTTCCCTCTGCTAGAGACTAGAATCCCGATCTGTCAGACTGTCCCACTTCAAACAGTTTGTGTATTCCCACGTGGTGCATTTCGTGGCAAAATGAGCCTCATACATAGGAATGTAGTATGACATTACAATGTGTTTCTTTTCTCTTTCTGTGCTCAAAAAAGGCAATTAACTTAATTATGGCAAAGAGAAATTTAATTGTAAATGAGCCTGTTGGTGACAGTGACACTGGATAGAGGCAGTTACTGCTACTTGCTGGATATTACCAGTCAACTTGGTGTTTAAAATGAATTCTATTAGATCAAATCATCCAGATACAAGTTAGCTGTGTTAAATGCTTTCATTGTGGCAGTCTGTTGTCAAAGTTTTTTCTTTTTCCTGTGAGAAGATCAAATACATTTTCAGAAATGTTACATTCACTGTGCACACGTGTACCTGGTGGGAGGGAAGTTCCCTATATGCCTATTTTTCCATGTTGGGTACTACACTTTTAGCACAGAGACAGTTCTGTATTATGGAAAAATAAGGGGAAAATGCAGATAACGTTTTAAAGAAAAATTGTAAAATATTAATAAAGCTCTATCAGAATTAGAATGTAATCTTAATTTCTCATATAACCATGGCTTAAATTTTTCATATAACTATGGTTATAAGTAAGAAATTAGTTAAAACCCCCAAAATGAACCAAATAAAAAAGCCAACCAAAACCTAACAGACTAGATAAATGAGGTTAATTTGCAATTGAGGAGCAATTTCCCAGTGATTGAATCTCTAGATTTTATTGTTCCATTATACCTGAAGGTCTTAGAAGTACTTTACATAACACAATCATGAAGCACTTGTTGAACTTGTACTTTAACAATATCTCATTTAAAGTCAGAAACCCATTCATTAACGAAGCAATTGTTCCATCAGCCATGTATTCTAGATGTTATTGTCGCTCCAGGGGAATGGGTACGACGGAATTTGGCTGAAGTTGTGGAGTGAGTCAGCGGCAAACGCAGAACCTGAACGGCTCGTATCTTCTTACTGCTGTGTCTCCTGCCTCTGTTTGTTTTCATCTCAAGTACTTTGGACAGGGACAACAAGTAAGTACTGCATATTATAACATAATTACTGCAGCCCATCACCACGAGAAAACACAGAAAGCTTTAAAGACAAGACCAACTATGTATTATGACTCCTGCTTGGAAATCTTCTCTGCAGTTGGTAATGGTTAGCACCTGTCCAAGAAACATCCTCTATAAATAACCATTTTCTGTTTCAGACAGAATTGGTGCAGCTGCTCAGTTTTTCTACAATTGTGAATTACCAAAACAGGAACAGCAATTCCTTGGGGACCTCAGAGTTAAATCCTTCTTATGCAACACGATACGTGTAGTGGAGCTGTGATGGAAGTCCATTATTGCTCGCTCTTCTTAGAGTTGCTCAAACTGAAAACTGAGAAGTCCTTTGTAGATGATCCTCATTCTTTAGCAGTTTCCGTGGCTTTCTAGTTCCATAATTACTGCCCCTGATGGCACACTGCCCCAAAAATGAGTACTTTGACCATTTACTGCTCTCCTGTAAGCCTTGTCATCTCCGCTGTTCCAGTGCGCCACCGCCTTCGTGTGAGAACTACTGTGACAAGAGTAAGTACATTTTGCAGCACTTTGTGCCCATGCTGGGCATTCTCATGTTGTGTTTTACGGAGAAGTTTGATGTGTTGGGCATGTTTTCTGGATGTTAGTTATTGTTTACAGTTAACTGAATGCATCTATTTTCTTTCATAAGGTACTGATTCAAGTGGAATTCTTTGGATTTGTTTGGGTTTAGGAGTAATTTTAATGCTCACCCTGTTCACCTTAATGGTCTTGTTTAAAAGGAAGCGCCTAAAACAACTAAAAGGGAAACTGGAAAGCACAGGTGAATAAATAAGATTCTTTATCAATAATTATAGATCATTGTACATTTTAGCTACTCTTACCATGTATAAATTTTGCATATCATTTATATTCCAGATTCTGATGACTGTCTTTGTTGGATTGTTTTGTATTCCTATAATAGTCTCCATGAAGTTACCAAAATTACTAGGGAATAAAGTATCCAGATGGTGACCTGCAAAAGCAGTAATCCCTCTTGGTTGGCTGTGGATCCTGCCAGGACTGTATGGTTGTATATTCACACCTGGCTTACTTGCTCGTGTTTGAGAAATCATTTATGAACTCTCAGTAGCACAAATCTTTATAAGGGTTTCACCGTCTTCTCATTGAATGCAAAATGAATTCTACACAGGTAGAGGACACACATTCACTACCAGCTCTTCATCTTAAAAGAATTTAAATAATTTTATTTAATATTGCAGTGTGTGAGAAGCATATGTGGTATATTTTGTGACAGTGGAAACATTCCACTTATTTTTACATTCTACAAATACTATATTTTTTAATTGTTCAGACAATAAATAACAACTGAATATGTGTGTTTGATTACTTCAATGCTTACTGTGAAGTATAGCAGTTTTATTTTCATAAAACAAAAGATTATCATATATAACTACATCTTAAAACTTTCACTGTATCTTAAAACTTTCACTGAGGTTAAAACATAGTTGGAGCACAATGAAATTTCGACCTTTAATGCATGTTTGGTATAGCATGATGTATGTACTAAATTAACTTCTGTGTATTTACAGCCTCCTCTGTGGAGCCGAATAATGTTCTCAAGGCTAATACTGAAAGTAATGTGAATACAGAAGAAATCAGACACACACTTCAAAGTGAAACATTGATGTATTCAGTGGAAGAATGCACTTGCAGTGACTGTGGCTTGGGAAAACCTCAGACTGGCTGTGAAACTTCATTTCCATTACCAGCTACTGAAGAACGAGCTACTGTTCTAGTTACCACAAAATCTTTTGACTATTGCAACTATGTTCTGGGTGTTGGATGATTGTAAGATAAGTATATTTTTGCTGCATAATAATGAGTTATTCCGGTATAGCTATGAATACTTGCAGGGAGTGAAGGTATTATATCACCCTTGCAGATCTTCCATTGAGCTGTCATTAGTAGTCATATATTCCTAATTCTAGTATTTTTACTTGTACTTTAACAAATTAGTCTCGGGTACTAAAGTAGTTATTGGAACTTTTAATTTCTGTGAGTCCTTACACAGGACAGCTTTTTGTGCTTTTAGAGATTGTATATACCTAGAGTATACAAATATATATATATATACGTATATACAAACTTATCAATAAACAAGTTTGCAAACGTATGCTTTATGTTACACTCAGATCTTGTGACAAAAATTACTTGATGGTACACAAGGACTGTTCCAAGCGGCAGAAATGAAGACCCACAGTACATCTTCAGTGTTGTAAATAACTTCAAACAGCCCCCGTGATACTTGAAATAGGAATGTTCTGATGGTGGATCCTTGTGGAGTTTGGAGGCCCCCGGGGTTCAGAAGGTACTGCTGGGTCACACTAAGGAGGTTGTGGGGCATGAATGATGAAATAAAGTATTTTAGGACTGGTAAATTATGTATTGCCCTATGAATGATCCCCATTACAGCATCTTTAGGAGGCTGACACAGAGCTTTGGCCAGTTGGGATTTAGCTGCGGAGTTCTGGGCACACAGAGCCAAAACCTCTGAACTGGGCCCAGAGAGCTACTAGACTGATACTGGAACTGTAAATTTCCGAACGTCCTTACACAGGACAGCCTTTTCTGCCTCTAGAGATTAGACACACTTCAAAGTGAAACAATAATGATGTATTCAGAGGAAGAATGTGACTGTGGCTTGGTAAAACCTCAGACTGGCTGTGAAACTTCACTTCCATGACCAGCTACTGAGGAACGAGCTCCTGCTCTAGTTACCACAAAATCTTCTGATTATTGACACCATGCTCTGGGTGACGAATCGCTTTGTTGGTCCTTTTTTTGCTTTCCCCTTGCCCCGCACACGCGCCAGTCCAGCACCGTTCCCTCCCCGTTCCCGGTCCCGGCTGTGCCCGGTGTCCCCTCAGTGCCGGGTGTCCCCTCAGTGCCGGGTGTCTCCTCAGTGCCCGGCGTCCCCCCAGTGCCCGGCGTCCCCTCAGTGCCCGGCGTCCCCTCAGTGCCGGGTGTCCCCTCAGTGCGGGTGTCCGAGCCCCGGTGCCGTCAGGGCCGCTCTCGGGCGCTCTCTCGGGGCCGTGTTTACCTTCCGGGGCGCGGGCGGGTTCCGNCACCATGAGCGGTGAGTGGGGCGGGACGGGCCCCTCCGCCCCGGGGCACAGCGCGGGGGTCCCCGGCCAGGCACGGCCCTGCTCCGTTCCCTCCATCCCTCCTCTCCCGCGGTGAGGCACCGAGCGCTTCGGTCTCTCATCACCCGCTCCTCGCTCCGGCTCCCCGAATCCCCCTCGAAGTGCTGTTCCACCTCGCTTTAAACCCTAAACCCTGCCCTGGGGCGCGGTACTGGCTCCTGGCTCCTCCTGGTGCTGGGCTCTCTGTTGCCTCAGCTGTGCGAAATCACAGGAGACATTGCTCTGGAGATAAATGACCAAGAGAAAATAGGGATAGTACGATTTAACAATATGAACTCCCTTGGTGCGGTCGGTGGGAGGAGGTGAGAAGCGGGGCTGGGGTGGTATTCCAGGTGCCCTGTTGCTGTGTCTCCAGCTCAGTCCCCGGTCTGGGGCTGCGAATTTGTGCCCTCCGTGTTCCAGGGAAGTGCTGAACCCCGGGGTCTGAGGGCTTGGACAGAGGAAAGACTTGAAAGCTTTGCCTGAGAACTGTGACCCGTGGACTGCAGGGCTGGAGGCGGCAGAGCCCCTCGGGCGGGCCAGCACCGAGAGTTCCTTGTTAGGATGGAGAAAGAAATCTTAATAGGTTTTTCTTGTAAATATGAAAGATAAGTGGTACTTCCGTAATATGTATTAAAGGACATTGGCAAGGGTTTGTCTGGGGCTTCTTGAGAAGGGAGGTGCTTTAGTAAATACTTCGCTGGGTCTCCTTGTACAGCTCCAGCAATGGAAGGTGCAGACAAGCGTCTGCCCCTGGAAACGAGATTGGGTGTTTGTCTCCCACCCTGATTTATAACATGGGGAGATTTGTTGCCAAAGGCTGTGAGAAAAGACTGAAGAGTTAGCTGGAGTAACTAAATGCAATGTTTTATGGGTTGCAGTAATTTCTGAAAATGAAATAAAATATAAAACTGCTTCAGTTGTATTTTTCTCTGTTTTATTCTCAACTTTGTGGTTGTAGAAAACAGAAGACTGTTTTATGGAAGAGATGAGGCAGAAAAGAAGATGATTTTGGGGAAAGCTGTTAATTAACATTGTGAAAAATGCAAGTAGCAGTGAAAAGTTTCAAACCCTGGGAAAAGAAAGTTTCTTAAATGTTTCAGATCTTGACACAAAATAGACTAAGTCTTAATTATGAAATGTGTAAGAGTCATACTTTTCAGAACCTCAACTCTTCAATGACGAATTCAGGCTGGAACTAGGCTTGTGCACATCACACGTTTGTGCAGATCAGAGCCTAAGTCATCATAGGAGACTCATCTTTGGGAGCTGTGTTTGGATTCTGTGACTCAAAAGGCAAGGTGGCCTAAAGCTTCATCATGTAGAGTTATTTTTAATACCTTTAATCTTAACTTTTAAAGACAATTAAGAAATACAGGTTTGGGGGGAGAGAAAGTCCTTAATTAGAATTATATCCAAGGTGACATTAACCCTGGTGGTTCCATTGCATGGTAACCTACCCATGTGTCGCCCTTGCCAAGGCTTACGTGACTTTTCCAACAATTTTGATTGGACAGCAAGATAATAAAACCCCTCACTAATGTTGCACTTTGCCAGACATTTCTGTTACACAGTACTGTGTTTTTCTAGAATACGAGTGAAAGATCAGAACAGAGAGAAGTATCTATCATTTTCATGCTTGTTTCAGATAAAGGAGAAAGGTAATGTTAACGTCTCATCAATTTTAACCAGGTTCTTCTTTTAGCAGCTGTAACAGCACTGTTGGCGCTTGTTTCCTTGCCCAGTTTTAGCCCTTAAAGGTAAAAGAGCTGTTCCTAAAATACAGGTGGAAGAAGCTCTTTCCCTAATTGCTATAATTATGGTTAACATCTATTTTTTTTTGTTACAGTGTATTTCTAGTGGATGTGACAGTAACTTCCTGTTTATTTAAGCATTACTTTAATATTACTAATGCTTCTTACTGATTACATGCTCATGTTTTGTTGTACAAGTGCTGAATAGGCTAAACTTTAAAGGGAAGTAACACAAGGAAACTAGATTTGTGTGCTCGTCAAGAATTAGGGATGCTGTCACTTGCTTAATGAATTTAAAAAAACTAAAAAATACAATTAATTGAGGATGAGGCAGTAAAATCCTAATGACATAATATAAGGTGGCATTTAAAGTAGGTCACTGTTTTATCTTAAATTTACACCCTCAGAACCTGGACTAGGGCAAGCAAAAGGGGTTGCAGTCTGAAATTCTGCATGCAAAACTTAAATGCAAGTAGTGTTTAAGAGTGACCTGAGATTTATTTTTTTAACTTGTATGCTGCGTGTGGTGCTGAGAAGAGTTTTACTTATGATGAATTGGATAAAAATCCTGCTTTCCTTTACTCACACGTCAGTTTTGTGCTGCAGCAGTTGTGGATGTTTGTCAGGGTATAGTGAGAGCTTTGTATTCAGAAAAGGGAAGCATGACCTTGACCAGGAGAAAATGAGGAGAGTCACAGAGGCAGGTGCAGCACCTGAGCCTATTTTAAACCCTTTTTGGCTGAGTAGATGTTGGCAGGAGGAGTCTTTTTAAGTTTCTTAAGTTTTTGCAACCATGTTTTCACAATTATTTTTAGCCTCCTATATGAACTTCCTTTTTATTGCAAGAGTCTAAATACAGCCTTTTTCTGAGCGATGCTGTTTTTATACGTTCTGTGTTTTGTATTTGTATGTGTGTTACTGCTGGTTTTGCCACTCTTCTGAGTCAGGAGAAGGGTGTTTTGGTCAGTTTGTAGTACATTTTTAGTCTTTAAATCAGCTGGAGTTGATCACACTTAATTGGTGCTCTTGGCTGAAAATACACTTTTTGGTTTTTCCTAAAGACTTAATTTACAAAATGAAGACATAAGAGAGCAGAACCTTAGAGTAAGAGATTTATTTTTACTTCCCACCTACTTGAAACAAAAATGTCACTAAATAGTACTACATTTTCTAGAGTTATTACAAAGAAAAATATTCCTCTGCTTGAAAATCCACACAACTTAATACTTCAGATTTTTAAAAAGATGTTAATCTTTGTGAATATTCTTTTGCTTCTACCTGCAGAATTTCTGTTAAGCCCAGCAGTAGGAGAATTGAAGACAAACATTGAAAAGAAACCTCAGCCAGCCCTCAGGACAGACTTTATGTATTACATGGCCTGAGAGCCCTTTAGTGCTGAAGGTGTTCTGAACTGCTTGGGAAATTTGCTGGTTTTAGTCGCTCATGACTGTTAGTAGTGCAAGTTTACAATTAAAAGAAAGACAAAATACATGTTGCATCAAGTCTGTGTAAATTTAAGGGTGTCTGGGATCACCTGTATTTTAGAACATCAATTAGTATAGTGAACATCTGTAGGTTTTCTGTATTTATGCATTTTCTATATTCATCACACTTTGGAATATAGTTGCAAACCATCTCTGTTTTAGATACAAAGGGTCCAAAGCGATGTGAATTTAAAAACTAACGTGTATTGCACTTGGAAGACAAACCTAGCCCACATACTAATATTTGCATTTGATAGATGATTTTCAGGTTTGGAATGATTAATTATGTGCATTTGTTTTGGTGTAATCTCAGACTATTAATGTAAAGAGAGATGTTGTGTTATGCCTGTATTTGCAGGTATCTGGGTATTACAAGAGTGGAAAAGTAATGAGTTTTGAAACAACAGAGAAAATCTGCAGACTTGTGTGTATTCAGTTAGGAGTTACACTGAAAGTTGGGGTTGTTTTCCTTACTTTGCAGATATGTGATTTATCATAAGGCATATAGAAGCATAGGCATGTGTGTGTCTCCATTTTTGGCAGCATATGGGTAGTAAAAACAGTGAATATAGTTTAATGAGTTCCAATCTCTGAAGGAGCACAGAGTGGAGTGGTAGGGATTGTCTGAATTTACCCTTATCCTCCTGGGGGCACAAGGGCATGGCTGTCAGGGAGTTAAAGCTGGCTGGTACCAGGTTTGTTGCTGCCTTTGAGCAGATTGTGTGCCCTGCAGTGCTCGGCTCACAGACCCAAACCTCACACATCACATGCCCGCACAGTTTGAGTCAGAGTTCAGAATCGGAAGTACAACTTCTTGAAAGCACACTGTAAGCAGCTAAATAAGTGTGTTGTGAAGCTTACTTAGGGAGCTGCTATTTTTGGTGGTTTTCCTGTTTTTTTTCTGGCATGTGGTGGGGGTTTTCTTCTCCTCATCCCGTATTTAATGAATATACATAGAATATGAGTTATATGAATATATCTGTAGACAAACTAATATGAATATAGCATATCCAGACATTATATTAATACAATATATATTAATTTATTATATTAGTATACATATTTAAACAAACAACCATTTTAGCAGGACAGATTCTTCCCTGTCCTGGTTTAGGAGCAAATTGGTTTGAATGGTCTTATGAAAATAGGAAATTCTGGGAATTGGGCCTCTCAGTGTTGGATAGGAAGAGGAAGAGACACGTGTCTTTGATGTCATCTCTCTTTACTAGAGAACTTCTTATGTGGTCTTTGATTTTCAGTGTCTGGAGGAAGTTGCTCATGCAGAGTTTTGATAGTTGGCTCTCAGTCTGTACATACATTGATGGTGTGTTCTTTGGGAGGGAAAGGAGAGTAGAATGACTCTAATCCCAGAGGGGTCACAGAGGTTTCTCACAGTATTTGGAACTTAAGATCAGAATAAAAAAATTTATAGAGCTCCATATAGTAGGTCAGTTAAAGAATAAATTGTACACGTATTCATGGGAGTTTATAAAGGACATTCCATCAAGCCAAGTATTGTGCTGTTTGTTACTGAAATAGTTAAATATTGCCTTGCAGAGTTGCAAGACAAACTAGATTTATCTAGTAACAAGCTACATCTTATAAGTGTTAATCAGGAGAAACAGTGCTGGTAGTTAAATTTTAAGGGACTTATTGTAACAGTTACTGCTCACCCAAGTTAAAACTCTTTCTACAGTAAGATTGTTTAACTGTAAGAAAATATTCCTGCTGTCTCTTTCTCTTTTTTTTTTCTATATGAATGTCAATATGGTTGTGTGAGTTCCATCATACACCTAATCCAACCCAGCAAATAAAAAAAAAATCTAAAACTGATTTAATTCTAGGCTTGCCGTACGACCCCAGAGGTGGTTGTGCTAAGGAGCTTGGGGCAAACGGTGCATCACCTTGCACAATTTTCTGTGCTTGGTGTTACTGCAATGTCTGTTATATCATGAAACCAGAGTCTTACTAAAATAAGGCTCTAGATGACATGTGCAACAGTATTCCTGTTATAACAACATATTGTATATAACAGCATATCATAGAAAGGATACTGGAAACCTCAGAACAGAGTTGATACTGCATCAGTTTACTTAGAGAAAATACATTAGTTCATTTAATGGAATAATTGGCACAGGAAGTAAGTTTTCACGGCCAAAATGTATTTTAAAATCCTATTTATTTTAAAATGTTGCAATTCTGGTGAATTTCAGGTTCACAGAACAATGACACTAAAAGACAGTTTCTTCTAGAACGGCTGCTGGATGCAGTTAAACAGGTGAGAAATCCAAAACACCTTTGTGCAGTTTAATTCCTCAGAGTTGTCAGTACTGGCAGGAGCTGTCTTTGCTCTTTTTCTTCCTCTTTAATAAAGAGGAGGAATAAAAAAAAAAAAGGAGACCAAGGAGAAAACTTGGCTTTCCCATAGTGCTACAGATGTTTTTTTCTGCTAGCAAACAAGTATTATGCAGTATTTGTTTAAAATTCTTGTTCTCAATAGATTATATTTGTAATTTCTGTATTTTTAATGTATTTAATACTACAGAATATATGCTATGCATTTATGTATTTGTGATAGTGATATGACTGAAGTGTGGTGTAGTGCAAAGGCTAACGTGGTTAACTGTTTACAGTAGCAGCTCTTTACTTTGTTTTTAGTGTGTTTTTAGTGAATTATTAAAATACATGTAACTATTTTATTTATTTGTGTCTGCATTTTGCATCGGCATGAAGTTCAGCAAGTAGAACTTCATGGACTGGACTCAATTTAGGACAGCTTTGGAGGGCAGAAGCAGCAAGTCAATGATATGTTTTGTAAAGAATGATTCTTCTGTAATTGTAGCACTGAGCTGAACAGGAGCAAAGTTTGCTTTTGTGGGTGTACATTTAAAACTCAAAAGTAGTAATTTCCACTCAATTTTCAATTTACTGAAGGGCCTGCAGGTGTGTTGCTCTGACTAGCAAGGATATATTTGAGCTGCAGGAGGGGCCCATTAGTGGAACATGATGCTGTAGAGCACTTTTTGGTTGCAGGCTCTATTTGCTGATGCTTTGTTTTGTGCTGCTTCCTTTTTTTGTTATGGATTTCTTACATGAACGTAGTTCAAAAGATTTGGTTTGTTTAGTGTAACAAAAGTGTCTTCAAATCTGTTTATTGCAGTGTCAGATACGATTTGGAGGGAGAAAAGAAATTGCCTCAGACTCTGATAGCAGGTAAAATACTAGTCTAAGAAACTTTCAGCATGCTTATATTATGTATCACAATGACATGAAACATAAGGCACAAAATGTTTGACATGCTCGAACACTTGCATTCCATGAAATGCAGGTGATGTGAAACTGATCTAACAAGACTCACAAGTGCTTTCGCAGCTGCGGGTGATTTCTGAAATTGATTGAAGCCAATTCCTCTGAATGTACTTTGTGCCACAGATCACCAGGGTGGGACTGTGGGTCTAAGTAGATTACCCTGCCTGCAAATAATGAGATTAGTGCACAGAGGGGATCTTTCACTGCCTCGCTTTACATTCCCTATTCAGAGATGTGGAATAAACTCGCTGTATAGAAACAGCTGATTGTTCTTTTCATATGGTTTCTTTAAAAATTCCCTTGCAGAGTGACTTGTTTGTGTGCTCAGTTTGAGGCTGTGCTCCAGCATGGCCTGAGGAGGAGCCGAGGACTGGCATTAACAGCAGCAGCAATCAAACAAGCTGCAGGTTTCTCCAGTAAAACGGAGACAGGTAAGTTGTTAATTGTGACTGTCCTATTTTAATTAGTTGATGTGGTCAATCAAGTGATATGATTTCTAGAAGTGTTGAGCATTGCTTAAACTGCAGACTGTAGGTAGGATACTTAACTGCTTGGCAGTGTGTTACACCAGCAGCAGTGGAAATGACTGTTCCTTTCTTAGTCTAGTTTAACTTTTGTACCAGGCTTCTCTAGAAGTGTTAGGAAATCTGCACTTCCTACAGTTATATCATGTATAGTGGCAAATTTATTTTGAATTCTGGTAGGGATAAACGTTGTGTAATTGTGCTGTTAAGTTTTTACAACGTTTTTGTTGTAAACCTTTTCTTACTCTGCTCTTTAACTGACATATTCTATTGCATCAGATGTGTTTCATTTCTAAGTATCGATGTGATATTAGAAAGAAAACTGATAGTACTGACACAAACACTGTGCATCTAATGGATATTACATTAATATAAAATGTGTAGTTTGATATGATGATGTTTTTAAATTGCTTCAGCAATGGACTTGTTTCCTGTGGCAAATGGGGTGAAATGTCGAGTGTTTTGTGCTGACCTTCCTGCTAATGGGTTAGAGCCTCCAGACTTGGCTTTTTTTGGGATCTAAAGTAGCCACGCTCTTGGGAAGCTGTTGAGTTTTCCATGCTTGCCTCTTTTACTTAGTAATGGCCAAGGCTGGACACTTTGGATGAACAAGTGAGAGGAATTTAGCTGTTCACACCATCTTTGCAGATTTTCAGCTCTTCTGTGTGCGTTTTTTCTCTCTTGTCTGTGTTTGTAATTGTGGATTGGATACCCTGTGGTCTCTTGCAGTCTCTGGGTGGTTTCCATGTCTTCAGTAGGCAGTGGTTTGGTTTTCACCTTGTCTGGTAGTGGTCAGAAGTACAGAGATGCATCTCTGATTTTTGGGAACTTGGTGACATTTTAGCTACACATTTCCATGTATGTGTGTCTTAGCTGGGGGCTTGTCAGTGAGGTGATGAAGAGGAGAAAGTCAGCAAAGTTATCTATGGTTGGGGAATGGAAGGAAGAAGAAAACATCAGTTTTATTCCAGAGGAAGCTTAAGCAATGTATGGGAGGTCAAGAACAAAGCCATGGCTGCTTTGCAGCAACTAGAATGATGTACAGTGACTTTTTTTTTTGTTTTTAATGGAAACACAGACTCCTCTGCATTCATCTTTACGAATTACAGCATTGGCTTGGTATGTGGTTGTTTTTAGGGTTTTTTTTCCCCCTGCTGAAAGTGATTGCAAAGTACTTGTGTATTTATATCACTTTCAGGCACATGAGTCTGGTATGATTTATATCCTATTCTGTCTAACATAATCACAGGTGTCATCTTTTTTTTTAGCACAGTGGAATGCTGCTGTTGAGGCTATAAATTCAGGCTTTGACAATTGAAAAAACTGTTCACTAGTGGGTTTTGTTTGAAATTTACAGATACTTCATGACAAAATGTACTTAATGATTGCCAAACTATACCATACAGTAATGGTTTAAGTCTTACAGAAAAATTATCTGTTGTTTTCACCCTGAGAAAATGGTAAGAGGTCAATTGTAATAAATATGTTCTTACTCAGAAATGGGAGTATGTAAAACCAGGTGTTTTGCTTTACATTTACAGTTTTTGTTACGTCTAATTGAGAAATGTGAGGCAACTGCAAAAAGTCTATTTATTAATATTTGGGGGCAGGGCAAGGAAAGTATTTTGAAAAGGAAAGTTGAAAGAGGTTTTGTTGTCTTTTAAATACATTCATCACTTTTGTTTTTTAAAATAGCATGAATTTGTCATTTGCATGTCTGCAAATTCTGGAGCTGCTTGTTCCTTTGGATGTAGCTTCTGACATTTCACAAGCAGCAGTAAGATGGAGTTGTAAAGAAATTTTTTTCCTTTGCATAATATATTCCCAGCTGAATATATGAGCCGGTCCTATGGATGAAATACTAGTTTAAATGTGAATTCTATGTAAAAGTGTAAGATTGAATCCTCTCATTTGTGTGTTTGGCTTTTTCAATTAAGTGAGAAGTTCTAAGTGCTTAAATATCCCACATTCTGTAGAAATAACTAACCTGTTTAACTGAAGGGCTGCATGAAGATGGTAGATGATTGACCTCTGTTCAAAGTTAGTGTTACCTGTTTGTTTCCTAAATTTAAATGTGAATGCACTCAGGTTTTCTTGGTTGGGTCGTTGTTGTTACTGTTATTTTTATCCCTGTTCAATTGCAGAGCCTGTGTTTTGGTACTATGTGAAGGAAGTTCTGAACAGACACGAGCTGCAGCGCTTCTACTCCCTGAGGGCCATCAGCACAGACATCGGCAGGGGCCGGGCCTGGCTGCGCTGTGCCCTCAATGAGCACTCCCTGGAGAGATACGTCCATATGCTGCTGGCAGATAAGAGTCGCCTCAGGTACTGAGCCTCATTCTTGGGGTGCAGGAAATGTCCTGGCAAATGAAGGACTGAGAATAACCCCCCAAAGCCACAGCTGGAATTATACACCACATTCATTGTCATCCTGGTTAAGTCACTTAACCTGATACTTTTGTTCTTTTAAAAAAAGTTTGAGCATCAGCTACGATAGTGGCTTGTGCCATCATGTGACCTGAAACTGGCTGCATTGTACCATGTGAGAGTATCTACTTCTGTCCTCGTCTTCATTTCCACCTTCTTTCACACACAGAATTACACTCACAGAATTAACAAGGTTGGAAAGGACAGTAGAGATCAAGTCCAGCCTATTACCTAACTTATCTCCTAACTCCCCTATTCTTTCAGCAGTTTTCCTCACGGACCTTGACACCTTGCTCTGAGGTGCCCCTTTCATTCCACTAAAATAGTACACACTTGCAGCCTTGGTCTGATCAATACATCAGTGGCAATTGCCTGTTGTCTTTTGGAGTTGCTCGTGCTGTAAGTGCCCAGCTCCAGCAGTGAAGCAGTGGGAAGCTGCTACTGCACATCCCTTGGAAGTGGTTTGGTAACAGCTGATGAACCTTTTCTTATGGCTACTGAGGATAACTTGGAGTTACACTTAAGTTCATAAACTGAGTCCTACCTAAGTACTCTTTAGTATGTCTTTGATAACAGTTCAGACAGTTCTTTGTATTTCAGAGCTTCAGAGAGTTACTGTGACATAAAAATTTAATCCATTGTTGTAATCTTACATATTTTCCAGAGTTTGCTCTTTTTTCAGAAGTGGGGTATGCTACTATAGGGTTGCGTGTTTTTTTTTTCCTCTCAAATTTCAGTGTCTTCTATGAAGACTGGTCATTTATGATGGATGAAGAACGTTCTAGTATGATCCCTACGATGGCAGCTGGTAAGGATTTCTCTCCAATATTACTGTTCTTGCAAAACTATTGCGTTTTGTGGATGTTTTATCTATTATCTCTGCTTACCTGGAGAATGTGCATCAGGGGCACAGTCAGGGTGAGTGGGGAAGGGTTATTATGCCAATTTATGCTGTGAATTGATTTATTGTTAAAATCCTTGGTCTGGCCTTCCTACAGTTCAGAAGTGTTTCATGGAAATTTTCTAACCTTTGAACAGTCAAGGCTAACATAGAACTGGTGCAATTTAGAGAAAACAAAATGAGTTATTCCTGACTAGAAAAGGGTAGTGATAGAATTTTATGATAAGATCCAAACGCTAGGTCAGTAAAGGTAAGGAGAGGAACAGTAAGGAATGAGAACAAATAATTTACAGAGTTTGACCACAGAAGTGATGAATTATTACCTTTAATGCTCCTCAGAAACATGGTCACATGCTTTGTTCTGCAAGGCAAAGTTCACAGGAGTTTTTGCTAACAGAATATAAGGCCCAACAAATCCTGAAGCTGGAGTGAAATGAGTCTCACAGAAAGGTTATAAATAAATGAGCTCACAGTACTTAGTGTTCATTTGATGTGCAGCTGAACAGCCACCAAGATGAGTTAAAAACTGATTGCATCAGCTTGAACATGGTCTAAAAAAGAATGAATGGTGTATGAAAGAGTGATAGTTCTTGCATGAAGAACTGTGGGAAATCTTGGGGGAAAATGTTTTGCATGTGATAACTTTGTTAATCCTTAAGTTCTATGTGTTGAGCTTTTGTGTGAAGTATATGGTGCATTTTTGGTCTCTTTTTCCTCTTTCTTTTATCTGAAGGTCTGAACTCCATCCTTTTTGCAATCAACATTGATAATAAGGATTTAAATGGGCAGAGCAAGTGCACACCCACTGTGTCTGATTTGTTGAAGGAATCCACACAAAATGTAACTTCGTTATTGAAAGAGTCCACCCAGGGTGTGAGCAGCCTTCTTCGGGAGATCACGGCATCCTCGGCTGTCTCCATCCTCATAAAACCTGACCAGGACACTGACCCCCTTCCTGTGCTGTCCAGGAGTTTCAATGCTGGTAAGCTTTTGTGCAATGAAATCTTTAAAAATAAGTGCACTACAGATATGAACTAGTTAAGTGTGCATTACAAAGTATGAATTTTTTTAGAAATAACAGTGTGAGTACTGGATGGTAACTCTGTATTTCAGCTTTCTTGTATCACTGTAAGAGGGAGGCTGAACTGTCTTATTGGTGGTGCTTTGTTTGTGACCTGAATTTCAAATTCTTTTCCGTAAGAATAGGCTTGCAAGATGAAATAAGAGAATAATTGACCATATGGCTCTACAACATAATGTACATTGTGTGTACAGTACGGACGTACACAGGACGTAAAGTGTACAGTTATAAAATGTCACTTTAAAAAGAAATTGGTTTGTTCAAGTGCAATTATATGTGGAGTGTTAGAGCAAGTCAGATGTTTTCATTAAAGTCTGTGTTCTTCGCTGGAATTCTATTTGCAACCAGAATGGGGTTTAACATCCTCTTAAAAGAATGTTGGTGTGTTTTGTGGGTCTAGAACAGCGGGACTGGAGCTAAAACAGTTTAGTCCCAATGTGAGTTGTCTTGATGTGGAAGTTTCTTATGTTTTAGTGCTTCAACTTTGCAATTGGCTTCATGTGCACATTGGATTCAGTGAGAATAGGTAATAATTTAAAACTAAATGCTGTCTCTGAATAGATGTGATGTGGAGAGGATTTCAGTGCATTTCTGGGCCAAGAACTGATTAGCTGATGGAGTGAGCGAGCTGAATTTCTTTTTCTTAAACTGATGGTTCAATTTTTAGAGTATAGACAAAACTAACTTTATTTGATTGCAAGTTGTGGATTTTGTTTGCGTTGTGAGTTTGTTCTTTTTATTTTTTTTTTTTTTCTCTCTGGAAGTGTTACCTGTGTTCTCTGTTGGGTGACATGCTCTGCAATCTACAGTAGGCATATTCCAGGGGAAAAAGTGACAGGAAGGCCAACTTCTTATTTTCAACTTAATTCTGTGGGTTTGTTGAACCTTTTTTTGCAATTCAAATTGAATAACGTTATGAATGCACTTCCAAAATATCTTCTAAAACCTGATTTATGTAAGAAACATAAAATAAAGATGGTGATTAAAGATTTAAAAGCTCAAATGTATAGGAATATAATGAATACCCTGTAGATACAAGTGCTGTTTTCTTTACTAAACTCATTTAGTTATATGAGCTCTTTTAGGAAGAAAACAAGTGTATTGTTTCTCTCTTCTCAACTCTATGAACCTTTGTATTGCTCCTAGATTTGAAACATAGAAAAGATCGAAAAAAGAAGAAGAGAGTGACCAATATTATCTCATTTGATGAAGAGGAGGATGAGCACAATTTGGGGGATGCCACAAAGACTCTGATTGCAGGAGAAAGTTCAGAGGAGAGTGTAGACAGGTCCTCAGTTCTCGCATTGTCCTCGTCTGAGAGCACTCTCGGGAAAAACTTGAACGGGAATGAGAGTAACAGTTCGTGGAAGAGCAACTCGGTGTTCCTGAATGGAGAGTATGAGTACCACAAACTGGATGTGAAGAGCATTGATGATGAAGATGCAGATGAGGATGAGCTCGTATATGGAAAAGCATTAGGGAATAAAGGCACGGAAGGTGAAACTGAAGCTTCTGAAAAGTGAGTAGTGGTGCAGGAGCCAGTGGGAAACTTTCCTTGCTCCCCAGCCGGCCCTCCCTTTCCTTCTTGGGTACTGGCAGATTGAGGTGTTGAACTGAAGATAGACTTTCTCTTTTTTTCCCCACCCCCCTATCCATTTCTTTTTCATTGTTTAAACCATTCGGGCCACTGTGGTGATGGTGTTTTGCTTCCAAGTTCCACTGAAGTCCAAAATGTCAAGATTTCAGACTTCACGTTTTCCTTGAAGTTCTTGGATGTTGCAATTGTTGCATGATATGGCCAGGCTATAATCCTGGCCTACCTGACATTTCTTTTTCCTAGTATGATACCAATTCTATTTTGTCTTTACAGTACACGTGTATATTTTAAGCACAGTAAACCTGTTAAGTCAGAGTAGATAATCAAACAAGCCAAGAGAAAACTAAGAAAGAATAATTTTCAATACTAATGTGCTTTCTTTATTTCTGGCAAAGAAATTCATGTGCAGAAAAAGGCAGGCACTGCTTGTCTCATCTGCTTTGGAGTGTCTGATCTTTCATGAATTAATGTATGCTGAGCAAGAAATTGGCTGGCAGCTTAAAAACCCCCATTTTTCTTGTAGTGAGATCTGTGAAGTAAATATAAACATTATGCACATGAATATTGACTGTACAAATAGATTGTTTTGTAAATTTGTTTTGAATCTAGGACTCATGAATTAGGCACATGCAATTCACAGATATGCAGCTGGACTCCTCTGCAGGTCCTGAATGATGACTCAGATGTTTTGTTTCCTGTTAGTGCTGTTGGCTCTTACTCACAAACAGGTGGGTATTTTAATTCACAGAATTCCAACAACCTTTATAATGGAATTTTTCACATGGTAAGAAATAATGGGATTGTAAGGACAGAGGAGATATTGTACGACTGGGATAGAAAATTCCAATTTATTCTGGTTGTTTATTCTCTGTTTGAGTAGTTATTTAATTGAGGAGGATTTATCAATGTTAAACCAGAGTTTTGTTGAGATTAGACTATTGTCATGTATGGTATTTTATTAAAGTTTTGGATGGTTGAAAAGAAAGTATCCATATTAATTTTCTAGATACCGCTAAGCTGCAAGAAACTGCAAGTGTGTTTGAGAGCTTGAATTCAAATTAATCTTGACAGGTTGGAGGCAGTTCTGTAGAAGCTGTTACCTGTTTATGTACAGAATGAGGAATGATTGACTAGGAAATACTTCTTCAGAAAAGGACATGGAGGGATCTTCAGAGATCTTTTAGTCTGAGATTGCCTTTCTGAGCTGTGAGCACCAGTTTCCAGCTCATATCTAATTTTTCATGTGGCAGTATCTTCAATTTGTTTCCTGCAGGTTGCAGGCTGATAGTGAATTAGCAGTGCTGTGCCTAAATGAAAGTGTCATTTGTAAATTGATGCTCCATTGGCTCTGGTGTGGTTCAGCTGCAGTGTTGTCTGCAGGCTGGGGTACTGCTCTTCAACAATTATGTGCACCATTTAAAGCAAACAATAAAAATGGTTAAAGGAAAAACGACTTAGTGACTTTCCAGTATCTCTATTGGTACCAAAAACGAACAAAAAAATTCTACCAACCCTTCTGTCCACCCCACCAATATTTTGCTAGCTGCTCAGAAAACATTGCCTTTAGAAAACTTTGGGTGTACTAATTTTTTCGGTGATCATTTAAAAAAACTTCTCAGTGTTTTAAATAATGTTTTAATTGTAAAATCTATAATATTTTTACACATACGTTGTATGTGCCAAGAGTTTAAATGGGTTGTTAATTGAAGGCCTTTGAAAAAGTGTAATTTAGTTCTGTAGGTTTGGTGATAAAAATGTGAATTATAAAATAATGCTGTACTGCCCTCTGCTGTATTCTAGAACATCTACTTCATAAGAAATGGCAGTGGTTAAAAAACCCCAGAAAATAACATTTTCATATTTTATTTATGCTGCCACATTTTTTCAGTTTATGAAGGAATAGATTCAGAAAACACTGTGAAGTTTGTGGTATTGTGTTCTCTTAAATTTTATACAGAAATGCTAGAGAACATCCACAGGTTTAAATCTGGAGTACAAGTAGTTGTTCCTGTTGTTGTGGGAGTCAGTAGATGTCCCAAGGGGTCAGAAGTGTGAGCTGGGGGTTTGGGACTGAAATCAAAAGTCAAAGTCTAAGCCAAGACTGGCCAAGCTGTCCCTGGGTCCCTGTGGCGGGTGTGGAGCTGACAGTGCAGACAGGGCTGTGCTCAATGGCTGCAGCCCTCATGCCAGGGAGAGGGGCACACATGGCCATCCATCCCCTCCTCAGCCAGGCTGACACTTTGAGGAGATGGAAGCTGCCTTGGGCTGCTGTTGGCTTGAGTTTGGAAGTTGCACTTGTGCTAGAGATGAATGATCCTGGAAGGAATGTGTAGCAGCTTCTTCTGAGAGCAGCTCAGCCCAGTGACAGGCGAGTTCCTTGTTATTATGACACCATTTTTGTTGAAACATGCTTAAGTAGCTCTTATATACAGTTTAACCCAGTATTTCAGTTTATAGGTCTTAATACCGATATATAACAAGACATACATGTTTGAAATAGATTACAGCATAGTCTTTAGTGTTGTATGTTAATATCTCTGTGTTCAGTTTCAGTCTGTTGCAATCCTTCAGGGATGTGTCAGGGCATATCATATCTCCATGGAACTAGGAATGAGAAAGCCTCAGTCAAAATTCAGTTGCTTGGAACAAAAATGGAGTGTGCATTTTAGGAACTGAGCTTCAGTAAACTCTGCTGCTTAAAAAATGGATTTTCTGCTCCATAGTCTTACTGACATAACTCTAATTCCCATTAACTTTTTCCTGGAATTCCTGCTTTTTAAATCTGTGCTGTTTTATTTCGTGATGTTAGGATTACCTTGTAGTAACTTTGTAACCCTTACCTAGTGGGATGCAGAAAACATCAATAAAATATGATTTTTGCATCTTTCCACCTGAACTTCCTGAATGACAGGCCTAGTGATGTGGATGTTTTGATCCCGACAGTTGTGGCTCTGTGGACAGATGCGTGTTATTCATGCTTTTTAAACAACGGCTCATCTGTCTGATTCCTGATGTTTGCCACATAGACAGAAGGAGGCAGAGAAAAGCCGAGGTGCCCTGTTGGGAATACATGAGGGACTGGTGTCTTTGCAAGGTTTCATGTGCTGGGGACTAACCACAAATTCTTCTGCAAGTCACAAACACGTTTGTAATGAGTATCAGGTGCCATGTGGTGGTTGGACTCCTGGGGCTGACAAAAATAACATCAGTAAGAAGTTTCTTCAGAGCTTTACAACACTGTTAGTGTAAAATGTACCCGTATCATTTAGGCATTGTGCAATACTAATATTTTGATGGTGGCTGTGCTCCTATGGTCCTTTACAATCCTGCTGGCATTCGGGGTAAATGTGCAGAAGGCAACACTGGAAAAATAATTTAAAGTGTTTAAAACTCTAGTAAAGATAAGTATTTATATCTAAAAATATAACTACCTTCCTTCTAGATTTATATTTTATTTTTTTAAAGACTGTAAACTGAAGAAAGCTAATGCTTGGCCATTCTACTTTAGATGCCTTGGAGAATGGAGAGGGGCCTGATCATGTTGTTCACCCGGTGGAACTGGTTCCAAGAAGATCTGACCTTTCTTTCAGGTACGTGCCCAATATACTTTTCTTAAAATAAAAAAACCCTTCACCCTGTAGCTGGCACCTTATTATTGTTACCTAATTCACTCAGTACTGGAAAACCAATTACTCACTGGAATGCTTCTACAAATGCATGGAAGGACAAAAAACCTGCACTTCCCTTTTTGCCTCGTTTCATATATTGAACTTTTCCTAATTATCTTAAAGAGGTTACATAGACATGTCAAATAACTTAACCTCCTGGTTTTGAAGATGGGTTTTATTTTGGGGTTTATGGGTTTTTTTACTTCATTCTCCATGACCTGTTAATTTTGAGTGGTTTTTTAGGTGTATTCTTATATCTGGCTCACAGGCGATAAAGTTCAATGTCAGTTGATTAAATGTGGGTGAATAGGATGACAATTCTAGTTTCTGGAATTTTTTTCCTCAAGTATTCAGGATTTTGTTTTCATGTATTGATTATACTGTACTTTTATGACTAGAGTGGAAGTCAGTCCTCCAGCTCAAGTGGATACTTTAAGCAGTATGTTGCCTTCAGCCACAGTGCCAGAATCCATGACAATTAGTAAGTACTTCCTTGATGTGTCTAATTTGATGGAAATAGCTTTGAAAGGCCTGTAATTCTATTTTTATCACAGTAAGATCTGTGGAGAGACGTGGAGAACTTCATTTCTGATGTGCTGACCATGTTAGAAATAACTGCTCTGAAATGGTTTTTGTATTGGCAAATCCCAGGTTAGGGTTCATTGCAACTGATACATCCCTACAGTAGATGTGGCATCAGTAGTTAAGTGAAAAATAGTGATTTGATTTGATTAACTTCTTTAAATCTCTGCAAGCTCTGAAAACACTAATGGTTGGTTCTGGCGTGGCCTTACTTATTCTGCCTTCTTTTGTTACTGCTCAGTTGAAAAAAAACCCAAACAAACCTGGAACTCTTTCTGTGTACACTGTCTGTGGTTTTGATGTGAAAATCTGCTCCAAACATAAATATGGGCTTTCATATGCAAAAACTTTAGTTAAGATTCAGGTGGAGAACAGTCATATTTTCAGTGGTATTCGGAGCAGGATCAAACAGGATAAAGTAGTCTTTGCTGTAGAAATAGATTAATAGAAGCACAGGCAGTTTGTTTACCCCATCTTTAATCTATTTCCTTGGAGAACAAAGATTTAGTTCTTACACTGTCCAAGTGTGTGAGCTGGTATGTGGTGATGTTCCTCACCGTACAGAATGTTCTGTAACTGAACTGGCTTTGTTCCTGAAGCTCTGTGTGTTTGTGTGTTTCTTATAAATTTAAATACGTGTAAGTTTTAAATTATGACACCTGGGAAGTTAGAAGTGATGCAGCCAAGTCTCTTTACTGAAATTGAATCATGAAATGAACAAAATGTACGGTCCCTTAAGGCACGCAAATCTCATTTTCTAAAGTCATGTTCAAATGCTGCCCGTGTCAGGCTGTGTTAGAGGAGGTAGAGCATGGATTGCTCTGCTGGCTGAGCTGTACAAACCCAACAGATCCTTCTCTGCAGAGCACTTCATGAAGTGGGAAACCAGTTTGAGACTTCTAAGTGACCTGATTGAAGGTCAGATGGAGTTACTGTCATTAGTTACTGTGGTACTTTGATCACTAGATGTTCTCTGCTGGTGTTCTTACTACAACATCCTTTTGTTCTTACATTTTTACTTTATTTTTCAGTGGTACAATTTCGATGGGAAATTTTCTGCTGTGACTGCACTCTGTTGATTCTTATTTTGTAGGTGTCAGGAACCAGCAGGGGCCGCAATTGGTCTCCTTCAGTTTTGCTCAGTTAGTTCCTGTGTTGGTAAGAGCCATAAAACAGAAAGAAAATCTCGAGATTTTTCATATCTTGATACTTAGTAATTTGCAGATGAAATGAAAACACAGGATCCAGAGAAGCATGCACACCAGCATTAGTTTTCCAGTTCAGAGAAGGCTTTGGTGGAAGGAGTCGGGGGGAAGTGTCTATAAACCTGGTGGAACACTTGAGTAAATAGCCTATTCATAATTATAATCAACATTCAGATGGGTACACGTTTATAGTCAATACCTTTCTAACAGCTAATCCTAGATACATGCAATAAAAATGCTTTTTTCAAGTTTGTTGTTGGTCGTAGATTCTTTGTACAGGAAGGATTCCAGGCAGTGACAAAGTCAGACACTGAAGCTCTTTTTCTCTATTGCAATTAGCAGAAGAATTATTAAATGGTGAGGCTTATAGCTGGGTTGCATAGCAACTGATTCTAACACATCAGGCAAGAAAAATGGAATGCAGTAGTGCAGTGAGGGAAGCTGTGAGGTCTCCAGTGACTGGATTTTTGTGCATCTTACTTGTAAAAACAAAGCCTGAAATGCTTTCTTTAAAATTACATTCTTTTCCTGCTTTCTTTCCAACTTACTTGTATAGTACTAATCTTTTCTTGCTTCTTTTGATACACAGGCTAGAAAACTATGTGTGAGAAGCTGTAATTTAAAATTTCTGCCATTTCAAATTATTGTCCTGAATTCATGTTCCATACATTTGTAAGGTGTAGATTAATTTCGCAGCAGGTACAGCTCAAAAAATACTAATACCACCTAAGATAAATCCTAATCCACAGAGTTAGTGTTCCACTGTGTATGTTAGACATCATTTGAACACTTGCCTTACTTTACAGGTCGTTGTCTTATAACCAAATTAATTTTGTCAGAAGTTTTATGTATATGCATCTATTAAGTAATTTTCTAATTTTTAAGACAGTTATGTTTATTTTATCATATTTGGATCACAAACATTTTTGTCTGCTCCAAGTCATCCCATTGGAAGATTGTATTTTCAGCGTTGTTTTTCAGCAGAACAATCTGTCCTGCCAGCCCAAGTCTCCTCATTTTGATTTTGCAGTGGAAAAAAAGAAATGTTCCAAAACTTTCATTTTACAAGGATGTTGTGTGTCCTTCTTCACACAGTTCTTTTATTATAGTCCTATTTTTAGTGTATAATTGGTAACTTAGTTTTTTCACTATCACTTTCATCAGCCTTTAAAATTGGGTTTAACCACAAAGGTTAGCAAAGGTTGCAGCTTTGTGCATCATTCCATATTTTTTCATATATTCTTGAGAAAACCCCCGGTTTTTCACCATCGCGGGAGAACTTTCCTGAATAATCAAACCTACATCTTATATTTTTATCTTGGTTGCATAAGTCAATGGACTGTATGTTTTTGTACTTTCTGTGTCCTCTAAATAGCTCCTGACCTGTTCTGTGACCTGGCTGCAGACAGGCACTGAATTCTTGTGACTTCTTAGAAAGCGCAGCTGGGCAAAGAGGGTGTTTATATTCCATCAGGGACAGGAGAGCTGCAGTTCATCTTACACACTGATTTGTGGGCAGGACTCTTGTATGCACTGGAAGGCCAACACTGTATTGTCTAATTTGTTTCTCTACTAAAATTTATCCTATTTATAGTGACATGACAGGATAATATTTACAAGGTTTTTGAGCACTAAATAAAGTCCTAACAGCCAGTGTTCCTGCAGGCAGCTTAGGGAGCAGAAAGCTCTACTTGTCTTTAAAGGTCACACTTCTGATTTAAGATGTAACTAGTTTGCTGGGAGTTTTATTTGCCTCTGAAAATATCTGTGTAAATTTGCACTCATGAAAATAAACAAACCAAATCCTTCCTGTAGACGGCTCCCAGCCCACCCTGGTATTCCATGTGCAGGATTGCAGAGGAGTTCTGCACGACCTTGTGTACTCTGAGAGATGATTTCACTTACAGCTCATTCTCCAGAACAGGTGATTGCAAATCATACTCACCCAACCTTTGGCTGAGCAGCAGAAGAGTTGTGAAACTTATGACTTTCCTGGAGGTTGCTGGGAAGCTGACAGGTGTTTCTTAAAGCATTATGTATTTCATGATCTAATGTGACCTTATAAAAGCTTCACAGAAGCCGGATTTTGCATGTAAAGTGGAATTCTATTAAAAAATGTTTTAGGGCAAATATTTGCTTAATGAGTAATTGGGCACCAAAAGAAGATTTTCAGTGTTTGAAAAAGTGAGGTTTAATATGAAAAATTTAATTCCTTGACTTTTATCTTTTTTGGGGAGTGGGGGGGTGATAAAGAAAGACATGGTTTGGAATTAGTGGTTGGCACATGGGAATCCTTTTTTCAAGAAGTTATTGCAAAAATATCTCTTACATAATATGAAAAGTTCATTAGTTTTCTTATATCTGTCTTTACAGAGCTCTGATTAACACTTGATTTTTAACTCTGTTGATGTTGAGCACTGATCTTTAATAACAGCAGTGTATCACTTTTCATCAGTGGTGCTGTGACATACCAAGCACGAAGCAATTCTGAAGTAGGACATAAAGTCTAACATCAAACACTTTTATGAAGTAGGAATATCTGGCTGTCCTCCCACTGTTCTATTAAAAAAAATAAAACAGAAGAGTGGGGAGCAAGATGGAGGTTGTGAAGTCCAGAAGTCAGGAAATGCCAATTTTCTGGTTACTGCTACAACCCTGACACTTAAAGAAAAAATTTATTCCCTTTTCTGTCCCACACAATGTATGAGACATAAGTCTGCTGGAAAAATGAGGTTACGATGATGCACTCATCTTGGAGGCAAGCACAGCACACAGACAGAGCTGAACTGTGGATGTTGTGGCAGGTTTGAAGTGAACCTGCCTCTGTGTGTGATCCTGGATATCCTTTGTCTGCCCTCAGCTGACTGGCCTGACGTGTTGCTGAAATTTTTCAAGACACATAAGTGAAAGTAAGAAAATATAGTTTTTGAAAGTCTGAAATGTTACACCTGAATGAAGTAGAATGGTGCCCTTTTAGTTCTAGTCAGTTCCTTGCATCAGAAGATCTCAACATTAAAGTTCCTGATTTATTTTTTCTTGGTAAATTCTTGCCTATTTAATTAAACTAGTAGTATTTTACTCTTTTGTATTTATTGTGGATGGAGAGGTTAAAGAAGTGTTGATAATAAACTACACAGTTCTTGTGTTTGTTTTGAGGAAGTACAGAAAATAGGACTCACTAATACTCATTACTTCAAGGAGAGACAAATGTGAGTACAACCATGGAGCAGAATTGGTGCTGAGGTGGGCACAGGCTGTACCAGCCTCCTGGGAGCTCTGCTCTCTTAGCCCAGACTAGTGCTTTGTGTTGGGCTTTCTTCTGCATCTCCACTGGTGTCTGTAATTGAACTAAATTAGCAAGGAATACTGAATATGAGAGTGTTTTCCTTTGTGGGCCTGAACTGGGCATTGATTTTTGTCCTGCATGTGATAATGAAATTTGGAGTTTCTGCTTTGTTGTGTCTCTGTAGTATTGTCAATTCTATAACTCTCAGAAAAATGAGGTGAATGGAAATAGAAAAGCTTTTTAACATCTTTTATTTCAAGAGGCTTTTTTCCTTCTTTCTTTTGCAAACCATGTTCTATAACAGTCTCGCTTTTGTGCTCTGCTCGTGTGTGTGTGGGAGAGGGGACTGAGAGGAGATGGGGTTTCAGGTCTCTGCTCATGCAGAAGTTTCTGGATAGAATGAGGAAAAGAAGATTAAGCTATTAGGTAAGCTAAGGTTACAATTTGAATAGGCTGGTAAAGTTGAAAAAATGGAATCAATTTATAATAGCTTTGCTCTTTAAATGTTAATAGATCAGTCCACATTAAAACCCTGAGTGTGCATACAGGCAATTATTGCAGAGCAGGCACCCCCTGTAAGTGCAGAGCCAGCGCTGCAATAACGTGTCTGAGTTAGCAACAGCTTTGATTTATTCACTTAGAGACATAATAGCAGCTAACTGTTGATTGTGCATTATCATATTTTAATGACACACTTGAAATATTTAAAATACCATTGGCTTGATGCTTTCTTGAGGAGGATTCTGAATTCAGCATTCTAGACCAGGATCTTTATTTCGTTGTAGAGTGTTCCTGTACTGAAAACTGTGGATCCTTCTGCTTGTGTTGTACATTTATATGATGCTTGAACACTTATTGGTCTGTTCTATTTTCCTGGTGCTTAGAGCAGTTGTTTGTTTCACAGATAGGCTGGTGGTTTGTGGTCCATTTCGACAACATTCTGTATTATTTTTAAAGGACTGTTACAAACCCACCAATTGTTCACTGGCAGAAAGTCCCACCACCAACCCACAAAAATCCCAAACAAAACCCCCAACCTTTCCAGTCTGCCCTCCAAGTGACAGTGTCTGCTCATGACTAAAAGAATACTAATACAGTGGGTTGAGTTTCATTATTGCTAATTTTGCTGGTTTATACCTAAGTATAATACTTAAGTCTTAGAATGTAGGGTTTGTTGAGTTTTTTTGGTCCTCCCCCCAAAAAAATTAGTGATTGTCCGTCAAATTACAGACCACAGCATATTTTGTCATCAATAATCTTTCAGTTCTAATTTTTTCTATAATTCCTATGTAGATGACAGCAGTTACCTGATCAATTCAATGCAATGTGAACCTTCCTCCTGCCCAAAAGGATGTCCCACCTTTTATTCCTCATTATTATTAACTAAAAAGGTGTTTTGCCTTGGCTGCTTTTGCTGTGTGCCTGGTGCCAGCAGCAGCATTGAACTCGCCACTCAGATCAATTGGCAGCTGCGTGTCTGGAAAGTTGCTCAGCAGAAAAAAAATCCCCAGTTCTGAGGTGGGAAATTCCTGCCAGGGCAGTGCCTATAGAACCCAGAGCCACAACAAGGGATGTGGGGCAATGATGGATGAGGCCACTGAAGTGTCCTTTTTTCTGACACCACAGACTTTGGAGGACTGGTTAAAGTACCCACGTAATTACAGTTTTGGTTCTGAATATGAGAAAGCAGAATTCTCCAGATGTATTTTTTTTTAATGTGTGCTAGTATTTAATACCCACAAATTTCACTTTTGGCTTTTCTTCCAGATTTGGGTTTGTTTTCTTTGGGAGTTGGATAGAGAACCCATAAAAAATGCTAAGTTACTGTAGAAAAATAATTATTCTTTCTGTGCTGAATTAATGAAGTGCAAAATCCCTCTAATGACCTACTGAAATGGTTCTTGCTAATGTCATGTAGTTCTTAAGCTGTAATATGGATTATATGAAACGAGGAGAAAAATAATCTCTATGGCCAAAGGAGCAGAAACGCTTTGGAAAAAATGTAGCATGAGGAAATTTGGGTTGGCTGATTTCATATGATACGAGGACTCTGCTGAATCCTGCAGTCCTGCAAGGGAAGGATTTACCAGCAGATGACCAATGCCTGTGTGGAATTGAAGTGTCTGCAGCAGTAATTGATACATTTGATTGACACACTAAAATCCTTCATGTTTTGTCCACCCCTAGAGTTTGGCAGACTTCATCTGTCCGCAGGACAATGTTAGGGTTTTTTTGAATGGGCAAAACTATGTGTAACTATAGAAAATACAAAGAAAGATATGGGTAAATCGGTGACTTGAATGTTGAGGGGAAAACAGTTGTCCACTGGCTTTGTTTGCTTGAAGAAATCAGGTGATACCAGTTCTGTGTGTTTCTAGTGAAAGCACACAGTTTGTTGACATCTACTTTAAATATTTGAAGAATAGAGTTAGCTGATTTATTATATGTATATAAACATGGGAGCATTTAATTGGGAGGGATGATTTAATATGCATAATTGTGTCCTTGTAACACTTAAAATTATTGATTAACATGGGAAATTGTTCAAAAAAATCTGGTTCAGAATGACAAAATATCCGTCCTGGTCATTGCCAGAAGCCACGGGGTTTTTTTTCTCTGAAGACCTTTTATTTCACGTATTCTTGCAAAATCTGCAAGTCAAAGTCTATTTTAGATTAGATTATTAAATCCTAGTATTTTTCTGTAAACTTTGCATAAGTAGTAGTGGTACATCTGTACAGTTATATGGTAAAACCTTTATTAGAACCTCAGCAGAGGGACTCCAGGTGAGGCAGTGCTTGGAGCTGACATTTTCTGTGTGGTATTTGGCTATTCTGGTGTCATGTTAAATCTAACCCCAAAGAAATCTTCAAAAATTTCAAAATTCTGCCAGTTGGTTTAAAAAAAAATTATTCTTGATTTAATGACAGATAGTATGTGTTTTCAAAAATAGAAAGGCCTTTATAGGAAATGACAAGATTCAGCCATCGTCTTTACGACTGAGCTTGAGAAGAAATGCCATGAAGAGGCAGTGACATTCTCTCTGTTCCCATCTCCCTGTAATGATTGTGTTTCCTGTGCCAGGATTTATAGCAAGGAAAAGAAGCAAAGTGAAGAAGCTGAAGGAGTAGCAGTGTCTCATTAACATGCAGGGAGTGAACAGGTGCATTGTGCAGTACATCTGCAATTAAAACACAACAGCTGCCCCAGGGACACACTTGTAAACATTTGTATTGAAGCCTGATGGAGACTAATTTGATTTGATCAGTACTTCTGATACAGTGTTAAATATGTAGTACCATTTTTGAAAGATTGCTCGAGTTTGTGATGAGATTAAGAGCATTTTCATGTGCTTTGCTTGTAGCAAATGGTGGTGGCATCTCCTTAAGTGTGTTGCTCATGTCTGTGAGTTCCAGAGCCCGGATGAGCAGAAGTGCACCCAGAGTTTGAATCTGTTTTGTCTCTTCGCTTTAGATGAACTTCGTCAAGCTATTGTGGCCATGATGAATAGGAAGGATGAACTGGAAGAGCAGAACAGGTAGTTTTCTTTTTTTAGTCAAGAAGGACTTTTTTTAATAAAAAATTTTTCCTAATGCAAGCTGTCCTTTATGTGAAGCTATATGTAATATTTGTGTAATATTTTTGATGTATGTAGTATTTTTCTGTGAAAGGTAAACTTAGTACTTCACTATTTAAACCTTGATACTGAAAAGTAGTTTTTTCAGGTCCACTTTTTACTTTTAGTTTGAATGAGATAACTGTTTGTATTTTTGCAGTTGTAGTTTTTTCACAACCAAAACTTACAGCCAAAAGATTCTGGAGATCTCTTGAAACAACAATAAGCAGACGTTTGTCCTTTGTTTATGCAAATATTCAGAAAATTGGGGTTTTTTTCACCTTCTGGTGAAGAAGTGGTGTAGGATGGCTGTCAGTGTAATGCTGAAAGAGGCTTTCCTTGATGAGTGTCTTTATATTCACTTGGGGCAAGATGACATAACTGGTAATTTACATTTTCCTGTAGATGTTTTTTCTGCATGGTGGTGCAGTAGATCCCATAATAGGTTGTGCGTTGGACAAGTTGATGAGATTGTAATAGAAATTAATAGTAAGCATTTACAACTGTTCAAATTGGGTCTGTTTCCTTGTAGCTTTTAATATCTTTGTGTAATCAAATCAGGTGAATTTATTACTTGTAATAATGAAACTTTAGAATGACATTAAAGAAAATTTTCAGGCAACCTACTCTGTGATTCCTGTACTCTAATTACTACGTAGTGTTTGCAGTGCTCTAAACCGAGGCTGTTGCCTTCTTCAGGTCCCTGCGAAATCTGCTGGATGGAGAGATGGAGCATTCTGCAGCACTGAGGCAGGAGATGGAGAACTGGAGGAGGAAAGTAGCAGAACAGGAGGAGCGACATGCCACAAAAGTCCAAGCCTTGGCACGGTAAGAAGTGATGGAGATGTCTCAAAAAGTAACTGCAGTTGAACAAGGGAATAAAAGAAATGCAAAAATACATTCTGAATACAAGAAAAATCCTTTTCAAGTAGCGTACTTTTCACAAGAGCGTAAGCTGGTATGGACTTGTTTTGGAAACTACTTCATTTTAATATTGCTCCACAGTATTTCCTTTGAAAGGTGTCTTATATAGTTCCACACTGAGATTACAATGGGGGGTAGAAGTTGGGCCCTAGTGTCAGTTGAATTGAGTAGGAATAGTTGTCTTTATTTATTGCTTTCAGTTGTATAACATATGTCAGTGCCAGCTGCTGCTGACAAGATACCCTTGTGTATGTACCCTTAGGTATGTCGCCAAACATTATTAACAAACAAGTACCAATTTCTGAAGTGGTGCAGCCACTCTAGGAGGGTCAGCTGTAACAGGTTGCTCAGGACCATTTCCAGTTGGGTTTTGAACATCTCCACAGGAGGAGACCCCCCAACCTCTTTGGGCAGTGCCTCCCTGGCAGTGCTGTCCCTGGTGCAGTACAGCTGCTGTTGCCTTTCTTTGCTACAGAGGGTGTGCTGCTGGCTCCTGGGCAACTGCTTACCCACCAGGGCTCCCAGATCCTTCTCCACAGAGCTGTTTTCCAGCCCCACAGCATGTATATGTGCCTAGGGATATTTCTCCCCAAATGCAGGACTGTACATTTCCTCTTGTTGGACTCCATGGAATTTTTCTGAGTGCAGTTTCTGAGCTCAGTGTTGGAGCTGTTCCCCAGTCATGTGGTGTCTGGGGCTTTGTTGAGGGCGCACTCTGGCCCAACATCCACATCACTAATGAAGGTGTTAAACAGTTTTGGCCCCAGTAGTGATTTGCCTCCAGTCTGACTTTATGCCACAACTGTGCTGAAAGAATTGTAACCCTCCCCTTGTCTAAATGTGATGTACCTTAAGAGGGACTTTTGGATGTAAATGCTGCTGTAGTAGTTTGATATTCATACAATTCTAAAGAAGCTCTAGAGTAACCTGTGATGCCTAAGATCTTGGGGATGATTCATGTGTATAGTGAACAACAAACCCATCCCAAGAGTTGAGTAAGGAAAGTCTTGTGGGCCTTATCCCAGAGAGAAGTGCTTGTTTCCTGCACAGGCAGAGTGCTCAGTGTCGATTGTAAGGTACAGCTGAGATTCCTGCAAGCTTTTTATTGCCTGGCAGAACTAGTATTTGAAAATGACAAATATAAAGCTTTGTGGAAAAAAAAATATTTAGAACCCTACTAATACTGCTTTTGATGACACATCAAACCAAACTGCTCCCTTTGAGAGAGGGAGAGATATGGGTAAGAGGGTTTGGCATTCCTGTGCTGTAAGGCAATAGAGACAATGCAAATACTTCAGTATTTAATATTCATGTTTCAGGTTATAGGAATTGTATATTCATATTTCTTTGACTCGCTTCCCCCACAGTTTTAGAATTTGTAGTGACATTTGGGTGAATCAGATATTTGTCATGCACGTACCTTTTTAAGGAACAGCTAAAGAGCTTTTATAACAAGATCTGAAGAGATGCTCACTTAGACTAACTAGTTATTTTTAAACAAGTTTATGTAATTTCTCTTATTGCTACAGAGACCAGATGTGTTGTATTGATTGTTCTTCTGAAAGTCAGTTTGCCTTGTCATGTGATAAAAACAATGTTGAGAGCTGCTTTGGTACAACAAATTCTTGTATCACCAGTTGCTTTAGATTTGGGATGCATTTCTTTAATGATTCATTGCAACACATTTTCTAGTATAGTAACATAAGAAACTTTGTATGTAGTTATTTTGGAATACAGGCTTTTCTTATAGATTTTTTGTTGGTTCACTTTGTATACTGTAGGTGATGCTGCTGCAATAGTAAGAGTAGTAAATTTTTTAATAAAGAATGTTTTAAACCAAGAGGTTGGGCAAGCTGAAATAATTTAAAGAACTTGGAGTAACAAAAAGTTTGGAATTGCTTTGTGAGTACTGCATAATATACCAGGTGAGTAAGAGGAAACTAAGCTTCAGATACTTTGAAACTGTGAAACCTTAGTTTACCTTGAAAGCAATTTATTACTTGACCAGAGTAGAAAACTTTCCTCAGTTTTAATATTCTGAATATTTTCAAGGTAAAGAAAATCATTCAGTAAGAATGTGACTGTTGTGATTTGATGAATGAATATTTTTCAGATTATGAGAGCTGATATTTTTGTGTCCCCAAAGCTCTTTTGAAGAATTTGACATAAATATCTTGCTGAAGGCTTTGGGAACACAAATTTCAGCGCCACATCAGTCAGTGCAGAAATGATGGGTTCTGGAGGTCTGCAATTACTCAGCTGGTCTCCTGGGCTCTCCAAAGGGTCTCTGGTCTCCTAGACAAAACACTGGCTTACTGAGGAAGATTTTCCCATGTGTTCTTTGAAAAATGGAAAAAATCTTAGGTCATTTCAGTTTCAGGTAGTGGTGATCTCATTCTTCTATGTGAAAAACTTGAACAGTTTTCATGACAGTTATTATATTGTCTCAAAAGGAGCAGTCTCAGCATTCAACCTATTTCCTAGTCTCCTGATAGAAGATACTCAATAGACTCTTGCTTTTAGACTTTTCCCTGCTTTTCTCCCTTGGATGTGAGACCCTGTGAATGTGCTGCTGGTTTTCCTGTTGCATTCATTCTCTTGAGAGGAGAGTCCTTAGGGAGCAGTAGCTGCTCTTCCTGGCAGGAATGACCCTGTGAGGAGATGCATTTATCAGCAATGCTGCAGGCTGGGATTTCATTCACTGTATACAAAAGAGGCAAGTATATATTTCCTGGAATAAGAACTTGGTTTATGCTGCTAAAAAAAAAATATTATCATTCTCATAGAGTTTTGATTTTCTTTTAGACGGGGTTTCCTTGAATGCTAATCCCTCAATAGGAGAAGTGAGAGGAGGAAGTGTCACTATTTTTGATTAAAATTAGGCAGGGAATTGAAGGTACTTGACAACTTACAGTAATTATGTAATACATTCCTATATATATGCCATGAAGCTTAATCAACAACTCTGACTAGACCTGTGCTATTTGAGCAAAAATAGTAGTTTGTAAGAGTTATTGTCATTTTACCCATTTCAGCTCATATTATCCTCTATTTTTCTGCTGCGTATTAACATGGGAGAGACAATCAGGCAGGGAAATTTGTTATGACTGAGGTTCTGGGGAGGGGTGTGTTGTTAGTGGTGTTTTGTTTTCCCATGTATTTCAGCCTGATTTATTTTTTTCTTTCTTTCTTTAAATTTTTCTCTCTATCCCCTTCAACTTGTACTTATATTCCTGCTGCTTATTCTTCATCACAAAATGTCAGACTAGTATTTGGAGCATTCTGCAATGCTGAAAGCATTGTGTTTATCACCAGGCTGATAATTTTGCTTCAAGTTGGTCAATGGTCAGGTTTGGAAACATTGCAGAAGTAAAGCTGGACCTCCCCACAGAGGTATTTGCCTTCCTTAAGTCTGCAAATCTGACCCTTAACTCCTGTACGGGAATTTCTCCTCCTGTTAAATACTTGTTCTGAATATCAGATACGATGCCTCTTAAAGTCATTAAAGACTTTTTAGTAAGTGCTTACTAATTTTCTTAGACATACTTTGGTTTAAAGAGCTATATAAATTCATATACATTAGGATGGGCCCCCTTTGTAATCCAGTTAAGTGGTAGTAATGAGAGAGATGGAACAGAATGAGAAGTAATAACCTGATAAAGAGGCATATTAGAAAATTGTAACTGGGCCATGGTGCCCTGATTTGAATTTTAGTCTGGTATCAAAAATTTTAATGGAATTCAAGTCTTTCCGAACATCGTCTGTACTGTATCAATTTTAATTTAATAGGCACAGTAGTAAAAAATAGATTTTTTTGATGCTGTCTCAGTACAGACTGAAGGCACTGAGTCTGTTCTCATATTTAGGAATGAGATGGTGTATGATTATTTCATGAGAATCCTTGAAACTCAATATATTTGAACTGTATACAGTTATTTCCATGCAGGTATTTTTACAATTTTGGGGAGAAAGCTTTGTGTCTAGCTGTCATGGAATTTTTTTTAATGAATGAATTATTTAGATTTCTTTTAAAATAGTATCTAGAATTAAACTGTGTTTCTGATTCGTCTTTCCTTGATCCAAATATCAATATCCATCTCTAGTGGAAAAACTTGTTTGTTCTTTGTAGTCTAACAAATTAAAAATATCATAAAATGCATCAAATCATCAAAGACTGTTACAATTAGATAGCTGTGTAATCAATAACCTCTCAATTATTAACCAACTTCCTACTAAAGGACTGAATAAAATTGAGGTTGCAGAGTTCAGAAATCTGGCTTGAAATCCATATAAATGTGACTGTACCACTCAGGGTTTCTTATGTGAGCAAAATGACAGTTCATTTGTGTGTGTGTATATACATAATATGTGTATATTTTGTCTGTGCGTATATAAAGTATGATAAGGACCATCAAACGTGTGTGTTTCGAATATCTGAGTATTTCCAATTCTTAAATAAATTCCCATCAATAAAATGTGTGTGGTATTTGGGCTGCGTTTGTGGCATCCATGTATTCCTACCTTGATGTTTTCTGAAAGAAGGATAAAAGTTGCTTGAATTCACTGTTTTTGGTGTAAACACTTGAGTGGGCTTAGACAGATAATTGAATTGTCAAACATTGTCAGCTTTGGTTAAAATTCAATTGGTTAGAATCCTTTTTATTTCCCCCCAGATACAACTCGAAGGTGATTAATGGTGTTAAGTGGAGCTGTGATAGTATTTGGTTCGAATACTTGTATTTTCCAAAGGAAAATGAGACAGATGTGGGCACTGAAATATGGCAGCGGAAGAGATTAATGAAATTTCTTTTATTGTTTTATGGTTTTCATTCAGGACTGGTTTGTAGAAAACTTTTACCTTGAATATTGTTGCTGAAGTGCTGGCATTTTATTAAGACAATGGTCTGTTTCTACAGCAGGATTTTTATTTGCTTGATATTAAATAGTTGGACAATAGTAAAATAATGATCTAATTTAATACTGACCATTCTGAATTTCCTTGTCTAGTATCCCATTCTTATGTTTTAATCAATTCTTGATTTGTATAGACAGTATCATTCTTTTACTATCAATAAAGCATAGTATAGAAAATCTAAATTAAACAATTAATCAAAGTTTTTGAGTACAAGTTACTCTGTTTCACTGATGTGTTTATGTGGTCCTACAAAATGAGTGTTCCTGGTACTCTGATGTATTTTTAATGTGCAAATTATTTTTTAGTTTTCATCATGGTGACACAATTTAGATGAAGTTTTGTTTCCATTGAAAAGGGCTTTCATCAATTTTGAGAAAACAGTAATATTTATTTATTGTGTTCTTTTTATCAATAGAGAAAATGAGGTGCTAAAAGTGCAGCTGAAGAAGTATGTAGGAGCTGTGCAGATGCTCAGAAGAGAAGGTCAGACAGTGGAAGGTAAGGATGAAATGAAGGGGGAGAGAAACATCCAAGCACAGGGGTTGTTTTTCTGTGAGAGGATATTGGGGGCAGAGGGAGAAAAGGATGGAAGTGACTCCTGGAGTTTAGTAGAGATCAACAATGAAAGAGTAATCAGTGAATAGCCATGACTGATTTACAAAGAACTTTGTTTTTTTCAATTGATCCTGGAATCTTTAGACAACCAACTGCCCGGTCCTGTGCAAGCCCCGGCCTTTGCCCAACCCTTGAGCTGCAGCAGCGATCCAGGGCTGGCACAGCATTCCTGCTCCCACCTGCTGCCCAGTGCCACTGGGAAACACCAGCAGCTGGATAGATGGCAGCTCTGGTTCTGTGACAGCTGCCCCTCATTCATCTCGGGCTGGGCTCTTTGCTCTTGTTTGAAGAGTTTTGGGTAGCAAACAAAAGATTGTCATGTGATGGAATAATATCAAATTATTGCTGAGCAGAAACAGTGAAGAAGTCTCTGCGTTCCTTGTTGAGTCATTGCCAAAACAAACGAAGTCATTTAGATTTAACTGGGGTTAGCAAGAGATAATTATAAGCCCTATTTATCTCTTCAAACTGTCCTGGAGTAATATCTTCTGATAGTGAAAATAACATATTTGATATATTTTCCTTTTGAGAAAAATCCTGATGCAGATTTTCATGCTCATTTTTGCAGAGCATTTTCTGGGAGATGATGTGGTCTGACTTTTTTCGATAAGAAACTTGAAAAACCTGTCAGATGAAAATTTAGTTTAAACAATAACCAGTGAATTTCTGTGACATTGAAATATAAAAATAATTACTTTGAGGAGAGAAAATTTAGTATCTCTGGATTATACTGTTGTTTCGGAGAACAGTCTGTTTGAAACAGACTCTGCCTTGAGTAGCAATGAGCAGATTTGAGATCTGAGTTATCAGCAGGCTCACCTGCTTTTCTTGTGCTGTGACAGAGGTGTCCATGGCCAGATGAGTTGGAGTCTTGTTTCTGAATCCTCTCCTGGTTGCACCTTTGTTTCCACTGCTTTGAGAAATTGGCACCATCTGTCTAATGCTCTTTTAATTGTGAATATTATGGTAATATAAGTGGCTGTATGAATGAATACTACAGCTCTTAAGGGCTAGTCACTGCACTTGTGTGGAGTTTCAAACTTCATTCATCCTTAAAGGGGATATTTGTTAGTGAGAACACATGTTTTTACTTCCGACTTTGCTGGAGTGCAGTGATTCATATTAAGAATTATTCACGAAACCCATCGCTTGGGCTTCTTATAATAGCAGAAATTATCCTTCATTAGATAGTGACAGTTTCCATGATGAGTGTAATTATAGGAAAAGAAAAAAAATATTCCTAGGCTGGCTATATTCCACCGTGTTAAAATTATGCAAATTAGTGAGTGATAAGAATAGAAACTGAGTAGGATGGTCAGATTTTATAGATGAAAAAGGGGGATGGAACAGTACCAACATTGCTAAAAATGAACACGTGTGCTTTGTGCTCCAAGGATATTTAATCCACAGTAATTCTCTGTAATATTTTTCATTACTGACCAGAATAAATTTCAGCTGTATGCACTATTGGTAATACGTAATGTTTCTTACATTTGAACTTCACACGTGTTTTTATGAAACTAGAATTTTTTTCCTAGCTGCCATTGAAGGTTTAGGGGAAATTTTAGTAGTACTGGGGCCTCTGACTCCAAGTATTTAAGCGTGTTAATAGTCCTGGAGAACTACCTGCAAAAAAGGAGGGTGAAACAAAAAGTTTTTTCTTTTACCAGATTTATAGAAACAATATTGCAACCATGGTTTCTGTACACAATAAGTAATTTTAATGTTAATTAATATTTCAAATGGTATTAAAAAAGAGTCTTAAATTCATTAAATTTTGGAATGCTGTGTTTTTAGATTTTCTGTGAAAGTATTTTGAAAAAGTCAAAATATATTGAGCTTCTGCTGTTATTTTTAAGCACTATAAATACTGAAAACTCTTCATGTGTGCTATAATAATCAGATCAAATGCTATTGAGTGTGGCTTTTAAATAGTTTCCTAAAATAATAAATGAAACTCAGCATGATACTTTCCCTCGTGGTGGGCCAAAATACCCCACTCAGCAAATGTGATTATAAATAAATTGCCCAGGAGTCAGAACTGAGTTGAGTTCAGAATATCATATCAGCTTTCAAAATGAGTGATCACTGCCTTGGACTGAGCAGTTTGATATTGGTATTTAAATATTTAATGAATGAACATCTTGATTTCTCAGCCATCAGCAGGACTTGGCTGTGTACCATTTTTCAAACCTGCTTAGATAGAATATTATTTATAGAAAAAAGCTGATCTTAGAAATTTCTGGCTGCAGAACTTCAAGCAATATTTACAAGAGAAAGATCTTAAAATAGCTTTCAAATTCACTTAAATAATAATCAACTTCTGAATGCAGATATTCTTCCTCAAAGCAAAGAGCAGTTCTCAGGCTCAAAAGGATTTAGTCACATGAGTCACAGTGTCTTCTATCTGTGGTTGTAAATACAGTTTAGATTTTGAAAAATGATGAAAGCATTTGTTAAATTTCCCTTTCATTAGGGCTTCTTTACTTTTATGTGCTGACTTGTTTTAGAAATTCGTGTGGACTTTATGTAACTTGGAGGAGATTTACTTAGAAAAGGCCTTTAAAGTGATCATCAAATACATAAATGATAGCTTGGAGCAGGAATAGAGTGACTGCAGTTGGCATTCACTGCAGATAAAAGGAGAAGTAATGGGCTTCATGGCAGGTGAAGGAAGTTTGATTAGCTATCAAGGCAACGTTTATGAGAAGAATACTTAAATTTGGATTGTGCAGGGAAGCATGATATCTCCATTATTGGAGTTTGCTAGGAATAAATTAGGCAATTAACTGTCAGGAATGGAATAACTACAGATGATTCTCCTTTCTGCAAAAACTCACAGAAATCCTGGCTGAAGTGTGGAATGTCCATTCTCAGCCCTGTTTTGTGTAATTTCCATGTAAGCAGTCCCTGCAAGTAATCTGAAATGGTGTTTTGGAAACCAAGAAGAAAAAAATCCTTACAAGAGCAGCAGAGATTTAGTTTTAAAAGACTTTGGGTAGGAATTGCAGTCACTACCTGCATCTGTTACACAGCTATAGTCACAGAACAGCTCAATGCTTCTAATTTAGATTGTTTCCTGTTAAGAATACCAGTCTAAATGCTGCTTGCAAAAAAGCTCCCTGCAGAATTTATATTTTAGTACTTCTAATACATTTTAATATTACATTCTGTTTTGATGCTTTTATTAACTGTTTCTTATAGAGCTACTCCTTCTAAATAGGATGTCTTTGATGTTTATGGAATTGAACATTTTAAGTTGAGGTATCTCTTTGTTTTAGTTCTGCCAAACATTTGGAGCACTGATGGTGAATTTACGATTCCAGAGCAAAAGCAAGTAGAAAACAATGAGGAACTGGCCAGCTCTTATGAAAGGAAATTGATTGAGGTAAAGTTTGTACTGCACAGATTTTATGGAATCGTAATTCTAACGTAACATTTGAAGCTTAAAGAGTTTCTTTGCTTTGTTGTTATTTTTCCACAGTAAGGTAAAAGATAAGCCTGAATTTTTTTCTTAAAAAAAATACATTTATTTTCATGTTTCTGTGGTTAAAATTTCTTCATTCAACTTCAAAGCATATTTAAAGCAATTCAGATAATTAGAAGTACTTTCCCCAACAAGGGTACATTTGTATTCCTTTGAAGGTTTTAATAAATAAACAAGTTCCTTAAGGTTGTAACTATTGGTGGTGGAGTGGAAAGCATCACAGACAATGGGTTTCAGGTTTTGTATAAGTTACAGTACATAATTATAGGCATTGCTGTGCTGGCACTTGAGCTTGATTGAAAATGAGAACATACTGAAATCTGTAGATTTTTCTGTGCTTTCATGCTGGTTTCTGATTGCCAAACCGTTTTCATTTTTATATTCCTTATTGAATACTGCAGTATGGAAATGTGTGATGGAAGCTGCTAATTCTGTTGATATGGCTGGGTTAGAAAAAGTTCTTAATGCAAGATTTACTTGTGAGACAAATGAAAAATTCATTCAAGTAAAAAAAAAAAAAGATAAATCAGGGTTTCATCCTAAATTTAAATACAAATTATTTTCAAGACAAAAGTAATGAAATTTAATATCTAATACCCATATCTCCTATTAAATATTGAAAGAACATTTTTATAAAAAGTAAAACAATTCTCTGTCTTTCTCTTGCCCAAAATACTCTGAAATTGGATACTCACAGTAACTGATTAACATGAAGATGACTAGAAATGCAGGTCATGCATCAAAGAGATTAATATAGTTCTAAAACATTCATACTTGGTTATCCTTTTCTCATAGGACCATGTGAAACTAATTCTCTCCCTAATGCATACAGTCTTTCAGTCTGCCTTGAATAAAGCAACTTGTTTGCAGATGGAAAGATCATGAATTTAGCTACAAATTATGTTAAACGACCATCTTGGATTCCAGTAAAACACTCTTTAAAAAAACCCTATTTTTTTTGTTATAGCAGGTTCTTAAGTGTGTTTCTACTCTAAAGCTGTGTCCTTCCAATATAGATTCTTATGCAGATGCTTAGTGAAACTTTCTTTGCATATTTTAAGATACCAGCTTAGTCCTTTGCTGTGACACATGAAGTGCTGTTTACCTTTGTCATTCCTCAGGATACTGCACCCCATGTGGAACTGCAGTGCTGGGAGGCAGCAGGAGCAGATGTAGGTTTGCCTTTGCCAGCAGGTCTTTGTTAGTGTGGAGTCTCAAGTGTTTTGCATTGACCTCACTTCCCCTTTGTGGTAAAGATTTGAGGTTTTAAGCATGTTTTCTGACATGACCAGGAACAAGTCTGAATGTGCACGTGTCCAAGGGAAACTTATTTCCACTTGAATTTTTTGCTTCAAATACGTTATCATGGGGAAAAACAACTGAGCAGATGATTGAAGTCTCAGTAGGTAAATTTATTGCTTAAGCTTCAGTGTGGATTTAATAAAGGAAGATGTGATGACATAAAATGTAACTGAAAGGATATAATTATAAGGAGACAGCTTTATTGTTTTTAGTAGACTTTGATGCAGGAAAAATTAAAGGAACCTAAATTAATACTGTTACTCAGAAGTATAACTGATCACTCCCTTTGGTTCACTGTGATGGTAATGCATTTTCCTTTGACAAGAAAAAGTACTGAAGTAACTTAATTACTAATAAGTGATACCTGGCCATTTGTCCTTTTGATAGTACATAAATACGTAAGTACATAAGTACATTTGCTACTTTATTTGCTGTTAAATTTCCTTTTTATTATTTAACTTTGCTAGGGACACTTACCAATGTTATATTCTTTCTAGTGCTTTGAGAGAGTTTTTGAATTTACGTGTTAATAGAGTCTGCATGTAGAAAGTTATTTCCAGGACATCCAAATTAGACAGGGAGAGAACAGCCACATGATATCAGATAGTCTGGATTTTATTCTTCTGATAAAGATGGGCACTGAGAAATCAAACATCATTACAAATAATAAATTACTGAGTTTTGTATCCATTCATAAGTTTGTATATTGATTTTGATAACCAGTGAAAGAGCTGGCAGTATTATGATTTCTCTGTGTGCATTTCCAACTAGTATTCTCTATCTTTTGATGTGAAATGTAAGGAAATTCTGCCTCCCAGCCCAGGCTCTGTGTAATTAACAGTGATCTGTTCATCTTGACCAGAATCTGGCACAGACTTATGATATTCTTAAATCTTACATGACTCACTTTTAATTGGAATTAGTGGTTAGGCTAGCATGTAAAACAGTATGTAGAGTTCATGACATTTTAGGAGTATTTTCTCTAGGATAATAAAGTTGGCTTAGTTTAGCTTTTTTTTATGCATGTATGTTATGCTGATGAATTATTTGATTTGATATAAAAAAGAAATTGGAAAAGAATACTTGAAGTTCACCTCAGGAAATTTTAATTTTTAATCAATGATGTCAGATCCTGGCTTGTCAAATTGAAGCTGTGTTTTTCTATTTGCTTTGGTTATGTGAAGAATACAGGTTGTGTGGAACAAAGCACGACATTAAAAGTGAGCGCTAAATTAAACTGAATTCAACTGCTTTGTTTGGGGGAACTTCCCTGGGGAAGAGGGAGAAGGCAGAGTAATTCAAGAAAAGGAGAGCATGAAACTCAAAGATAGTAATGAACTGCCTCCAGAAGGGAGACTGAACTCCTTTAAGAGTTGGCAGTAGTCCAAGTCCCTGTGATATTGTTGAAGGTACTTGATTGAAATTCGTCTTATTCAGCCGTGTTTCATATTGTTTCCCGTTGCCTCTAGAGCTTTAGTTTGTGACACGAGGAGGCATTTGAGGAGTTGCTGTGACTGAAGAACGTGTTTGGCAGTGCTGGTGTGGAGGCCTGCTGTGCCCACCGGAGGGGCCCACCAGTGACTGCTGCTTTTGTCTGACTGCTGTATACTTTGTGCTCGTCATCCATCCAGCCCTTGTCACTCTCAGAAACATCCTTGATGCTTTCTTAACTCAAAAATGGAGAGCACAGACACAGCCAGACGTTTGTATCCAGAGAGGCCTCATGTGAGGCGTTGCAGCCTGTGCCCAACCTAACTGGCCTTCAGGCTCCTTTCACCCCTCACAGGCTTGCCTGAGGGGACTTCTAACTCCAATCCAAGTAAAGTAAGAGTGCAGAATACACCACTTATGAATTATTGAACAAAGTTTAATGCAGTTTGTGCATTTTACATTGCTCCCATTTAATAATATTGTGATTAGTTTACGTGTGTTGAGGGCTGTGTTCATTAAACTGAGAACAAAAGTTAATGAGTGTTTTATTAGAATCAGTTGTCATAGGATCTCCCCTGATAGGAATAAAATTTCACATAGAATTGTATTTTGTCCTATTGAATTCAATATCAGAATTACATTTCAAGGCGTGAGTCAAAATTATAATTGTTTCTGTTCTTAATGGTCAGTTCAGACTAATGCATTAGAAATTGGATAGTATGGCAAAATAAAACAAAATACAATTAAAAATTGATATACATGTAACAAATTACCAAGTGTGATGATTTTTTTTTTTCGGTTTAGAATACAATTACCTCTTGGCTTTGCTTTTCAGGTAGCTGAAATGCATGGGGAGCTGATTGAATTCAATGAGAGGCTGCACCGTGCTCTGATGGCAAAGGAAGCTCTTGTGTCTCAGATGAGGCAAGAACTAATTGATTTGAGAGGACCGGTGAGTGTTTGTTTATTGCCGTGTACAGCATCACTCTGGAATAAAATTAACTCATTACTCATGATGAAATATATATATTAGCTTATAAGAAGTAACAGAGCTGTCAAGAACACCTTACTTGGTATTTTTGGTAGTGTTTGATTCTTGTTTCTTAACATAACTACAAGGAAATTCTAACATGAAGGACTCACCAGGGTGATATGTTCACAGGCCTTTTTGTTTTTCTTTAATTGGTTCTCAGTAATAGCTTTTATTGGCATTTATACGATTGAATGTTGAATTGTAATTTGCTTATAATATTAAGCTTTCTTAATTGAAAACATAATAACCAGTGTGTGGAAATTCTGTTTTGTAAATATAGGTCCCTGGAGATTTGAGTCAAACATCAGAAGATCAGAGTTTGTCAGATTTTGAAATGTAAGTTTCATAATTTGGGAATTTTCCTCTTCATACTGTCTTTATGGGCAAGAATAATAAGCAAACAGATTCTGTAATTTTCTTTCCCTATGTTATTTCAAATAATGGAATTCTTAGCTGTGGTGTTCCATTGTTAAAAAGTATGGAGGGCTGCACAGTCCATGTCCTACTGTAGTTTTCAACTTTGTTGAAGTCAAGTAATATTCTCTTGGAGTGCTTTTAAATTGCACTAGGTCTTGGCATTCTACCAAAATCCCAACAAGTTACTGTTTTTATTGCTTTGGGTTTGATGGATGCTGGTTGCTATTGATCATGTGATGAGCTTTCCAATATTCACAGGAAAACTCCTAATCAGTGCTTACAGATAGTACGTACTGCAACCCCCCCAAAAAACCCCCAACTGGTCATCTTGAATAGTTCTGGAGTGGTGTGTTTGGGATTTGGGATTTTATTAGTCAAACTAATGCATTTAGCTTTTTGTGGATAAGGAACTAGAAATGTGACTGATGTCTTTGAATTGTAGTAATTTGGAGATGAATGACAAAGAGTGGATGGAAATTGTAGGAAGCCGGCCTGGAAGGGTCGAGTTCCTTACACGAACCGGCCTGAAAGGGTCGAGTTCCTTACACGAACCGGCTTTTGATAATTATGCAGTGCTCTTCCGTTATTTAATGAACTTTAGCAGAGTTTTGCAGACTCAAATGTTGAGTTTGTTGAAATGAATAATATGTATAAACAGATGTTGTCTAATGCATGGCGTAGATAAAGAAATGAAACTCAGAAAACCTGCAGAAGGAGTTGTTTCAGTGCTCTATTTCAGCTGGGTTAATTTTAGGGAGCACCTTAAATATAGCACCAATGAAAAGTTCAGGCAGAACTCCGATTTTTCTGGTACTTCATTTGAAATGTTAAGTTGCTTTGTTGATCACTTTGATAATTACCTGAATCGTTTGACATAGTTGCTGTAGTTCACACACATAAATATGATTCCGTATTTGAAGTTTTTCTCTCTCCTCCTCAGATCAAATCGTGCTCTTATTAATGTTTGGATTCCCTCAGTCTTTCTGCGTGGAAAAGCTGCTAATGCATTCCATGTTTATCAGGTCAGTGATACATCTTAACACAGATTTTATATAAAAGTTTCTGACTGAAATAGAACATTTTAATAATTTAAAGATCTCCATATGATTTCATTAGAGATCAGCTAATGAACAAGCAACAGTAACTTATATCTAATCAACCCAATCCTATGGATTAATATCCAAATAGCATATATTAGGGATTGACTTTTGGCAGCTTAAAACTTTAAAAGCATGTTAGTAAGATGAATTAATTGGTCAGGGTAACCATTTAGTATTAATCAGTAATGTCTTCTTCAATGTGCATGTTGTTATTTCAATTCTGGGGACAGCAGTGATCGGACAGACAGGTGTGCCTTACTGTAGTAGCTCACTTAAAAACCTCCTGAATGATGAAACAATCTTCACTGTGTGACACTGAACATGTTCATAGTGTGTTCTGCTTCAGGCAGCTCTGAATTCAGGGGGTTGTGCTCTACCCTGACTTGCAGTGGAAGCATTGAAACCTTTTACTGTTCCTTGATCCCAGACTTCTTGGGTTCGGTAATGGCACCCTCCATGGACAAGTTTTAAACACTCTTTAATGTGCTCTCCCAGGCTGTTTGTATTTCTTTATTTGTGGATTATTAGCAGCTGCAAAATTTCTCCACTTTTGTTCTAGCCACATGTAGTTAGTTCTGAACAAGACTGCTGAAGCTTGTTAACATTCCTCTCACTCTGAATGATGGGTTTTGTAGAATTTTGAATCATTTATGAAGTGTTGGCAGAGAGCTGAAAAATACAGGAAAACACCCACCTTTCGGCCAGTAAAAGCCAATGAAAAATAAGACTTTAGGCAATGGCAAGCAAAGCCAACAATATGGAACAGTTAGTAATTTGTTCACAAGCACTGAATAATCAATCAAATTCAGAAGCACAAGTGTGTGTGGAAACCTAACTTGTTGACAAGTATGATTATTTTTGTCTTCCTGGCTTTTCCATATTCCTCCACTCTGCTGTCTCTGGCTGCACATTCTTAAAGCCAGACACCAGCCAGCTAACACAGACATTCTTAAGAGCATCAGTATCTCACCCCACCACATCTCTGGTACTCTAATGGGAAATTGTGGATCTACAAGAAGATAATTTTGAAAATTTTATTAGGTTCTTTGTGTGTACAGTGTAAAATCATAATGTCAGGCATTCATAATATGCAGAATTCTGTTTATTGTTATATTTGAAAAATACAAATTTGCTCTATTCATTATTCACACTAGCAGTTTGCAAATACATGTAATATGAAAAATTAGATGTAGCTATCTAGAATAGACATAAAATGTAGTCAGGCTACTCTGTGTGTAATTACAGACCAACACTGAATATTGTAGAATTTTTCTGATGAGCAACATTTGCTCAACTTTGTCTTTTAATAGTTAAAAAAAGCAAGCAAGAATTCTCTGCAGAAGTGACCTAAAACTTGTATAATTCTTACTGAGTTTTGATCATTGTGCCTGTTGAGCTCTTCCCTTATGGAAGAGTAAATGCATGACACTCCTCAGTAACAGAAATGTGACTTAGAAAAGTATCTGTCTGGCAAATAGCTTTGTTTTCTGGCACTGTGCACGTGAAAAAAAGAAATTTTCCTAAATAGACACACACTGAGCACAGTACATGAAGAAACATTTGGAGTGGTTGCCACGTCTCTGATCAGTTAATGTAGTCACGTCCTTGCTGAATTTATATTTTACATTTTATAGTGACCAGGAAAGCATTAATTTATAAAACTTCAGAATAGCTTCAGTAACAGCACTGTGCATTTATCCTGTTAAATCTCTGCCAAAACATGTGCTCCTGATTACAGAGAATTTGGTTCAATGTTGAAATTGTGGAAGAGGATATTTCCCAGGCTTCCAGTATGTACTGAAAGGACAAGGACTGGGAGTGCAATTAGGATAAATGATTGAGCTCATTTCCGAGAGTCCTCTGATTCATAATAAACATTCTTTTTACTGATTTGTCATTTATTTCTCCAATGGCAGAAAATTAAAATCTGTGTAGGTATAACTCTTTGTATCAGCTACGTGAGAAATGACTTGTGGTGTATCAGTGTAGAGGAAAGAGCAGTATGGCAGAATGTTGGTATGAGTGACATCATTACCAACACCTTTGGCAGTTCAGATTTCTCTGTGAGTACTTCAGTACATAACTTGAAATGTAAAAACTCATTCTTGGTTAATTCTGAAAAAAAGATGTCAAGTGAACTTTGAAGAAGGCCAAAGTGTGCCACTTGAAACAGGCACAGTTTGAAACTTTGGGTTTGATTTGGTATAACTTTTTGATCTGCTAAGTAGTGATGACTGTAGTTAAAGCTAATTGGAAATTAGCCTTAAGGTGCTTAACCTGATTGAAAATTAGATTGTATGTGTAATAGTATTAAGGTAAGATATTGCAATTAAATGAAGATGTTACAAAAGGACATGGACCTTGGCCATTGCTTTTCCAAATGCAGCTCATGTAAATGTATTTCTAACATGGCTTGACTCCTGTATTTTCTATTATTAGAAAGCTAAAGAGGTTGACCTCTTGCCTCCTGTTACGAGCCACCTCATTAATCTTTGCTGATTTGAAATTGTGTGTCTCTGGAGCATTTCACTTGATGTGGAGAGCAGGACAGTGTCCCAGTGGAGACTTGCTGTGTCACAGTTATTGCTGGTGCCCTTTAGAATTCTTGTGCCTCTTCTGTCCCTTTTTGCTTATAAATTAGTAATGTCTGGCAGAAACTAAACTATTGCATAAATATCACTTGCCTTGGATGTGGAAGGAGGGTGGAAGGAATTGCAGAGCACCTTAAGTAGTTTGGAAAATAATGGAACTGTCAGTTGAAAAGTCCAGTATCTGTCATCTGTTTTCATGGACATATCAATGTTTCTTGAGAACATAAGAATCAGGAGGAAGAAACACCTGTTGCTGTGCCTCTTTGAAATCAACGTGCTGCTTAAACAGGAAAAGAAATAAATGACATGTTAATTTGCATATCAGGAGGGCCTGGTCTGGACTGGGTAAGAAGAGACTCCTGCAGGGGTTTTGTTATGGTGTTTGCTTTTTTAAATTTTATTTTATTATTTTTTTAATTTAATGCATATTTGTAATGCTGTTTTGAAGGGCATTTCAAAGCATTTCTTTTTGTGTCATGTTAACATTTCGTTCTGTTTCAGATGTCACATTGAAAATCAGTACATCTTTCATCCATAAAAATCCCCAGGTGTTGCCCTTCAATAAATGTAAAGGAAAAGTTTCCAGCTCCAGAACACTTGTCACATAGTTTCAACCATCAGATAGTTTCTTTAACTTCTGTTAGGGATTAAGGATTCTGGCCAAGCTCAGAACTCTGAAAGCAAGCAATATTTTATAATGGATCCTATTAGAAGTGGAAATTTCAATCAGACCTCTGTGTTTGTAGAGTTACACTTCCGTCTTGCACTGCTGTTTAGCTGGCAGAATTAACTGGTTATGAATCTTAAGGACTTAAAAACAGGGCCCAGAAAAAGGCGAATTTTATGCTCAATTTGAAAGCCTGAGTTCAGGGGGACAGTTATGAGCAGCAGATAATTCAGTGCTCACAGTTGAGCACTATCTGGTACTATTTGGGTGTTACAACAATTAGAATATGTATAAATTTTAGGGAAAAAGCTATTCAGAATTACTATGTGTGCACTTCAGTGCAGTTGCTTCAATTAAAATATTTTTTCACTTGTTTTCTCAGACTATAAACTAGTAACAGAAAAATCGTTATTTGCAGTCTCTGTTCACCAAGGAGTTGTTGTAGGTTATTCCCATTCTGAATTATTCCTTATGGAGAATTAGCAGATTGTCTGTTTTAAATGAAATACCAGTAGCAGATCTTATTGAACAAATGAAGAATAAATCTCTCCATGCAGTGCACCCGGAATTTAAAGGTGAAATAGCTGTATAATTGCTGATAAACAGCTTGTGCCTTGCATACCAGAAGATTTTAAAGTAGCTAATGTGACATAATTTTTAAGAGGGTTTAGGGAGGTCTGTAAACTTAAGTTGTTACAAATCATTAGGAAAGGAATGGAAAAATAGAAAACTCTGTTTTGCTGTATATAATATCTGGTTTATCTGTGTGTACTTCTAGTCCTTTTGAAAAGAAAGACATGTATCAGAAGTGGAAATAATATGGATGCAAAATGGGGCTTTTTCGTTGGAAGAACATATTAGGAATTCTCAGTCTGTATGAAAAACAACTGAGGGAGGAATACAATAGCAGTCTTTCAAATCATGAAGGAAATGGAGAGGGTTTTATTTCAAAATGCAAATTGGATCATCTGTTGAAACTACTGCCTTGCAGTTTCAAAACAAGTGCATGACAGTGGTTTTTTCCACAACATATAATTGGGGTGAATACTGGAAGTGTGCATGGGTCGAGAGGATAATTGAGCTAATTGAATTGAAGACATCAATGCCAACACGAAGGCGTGACTTATTTCTTAGGAAATTGCTGGATAGAAATATTTGGGAAGATAGGCATTTTTTCTGGGTAAATATCACTATTCCTTTTGTTCATTTTAAATGTACTGACTAAAATGTATTTTATAATTCATGAAGGAATTTTCTGAACTGTTGGCATCAGTATCCCTTGCTGCAGGAGCAGGGTGCAAGGAACCTCCGGGGCCATGGCATAACTTAACCTGAATTGCCCTTGTAATGTTATGTTCATAATGACTAATTTGGTTCTAAAATGGAAATATTAAGTATAATGATGAGGTATCTTTCCTTCTACTGCTGCTTATCTTCTGTGCATGGCAAGCTCATTGTAAATGTTTTCACAGCACATCCTTATATTTGCTCAAATTAGTTTTGCCTCAGGTTTAGATCTTGACTCCTCTCTTGCCATTCCTTAATGCTAATGGATTACTGGTACAATTAATTTTGTACCTGAGCAGAACAATTAATTAGATGACCAGTTGATGTCCTTATTGTGAATCAACAAATCAGAAGGATTATTTAGGCTTCACTGGATGAAATTATCTTGGCTGTGACAGGAGCTCAAACTGGATTGTCTTTAACTGTGTCTTCTTGCAAGGATATCAGAGCAACTATAGTTATCCAGAGGAATGTCCAGAGGCTGATTCTTACCATTAAAAATGTTTTCTTGTCTAATATATTCATGAGGATAAAGACAGAATCCAGATCAGAATAAAATAATAATTCTGCATTTACATTTTACCTCTAGATGGTGATAGTTAGATGCAGTTCCTTCCATGTCTGAGAAGTTGATTACTGCAATATTATTATTTTGTCATATTTCTCAACTGTAGAGTATCTTGTTATTTTCTGTATACATATGGATTCCACTTTCCTGTGAAGTGTACAGCAAATGCCATTAGTCATGCCTTTTGTTGCTATAATTACCAATGCCTGACACTTAAGATAATGAAACTGAGATTTTATGATTCTTAAAGTGATATCAATATTTAAATGGCTTCTTGCAAATATGCCTTGTTTGCAGAGCAGTGAACACTTTAATCTTATTTGGTTTATAATCTAAAGACTAACATGCTAATCAGATAAGACTGTTACCATTTACATCTGTATAGGACTCCTAAGATTATAATCAATAAACATTTCTTATGATTTTTTAAATTCATTTGACTATTTTCAGTATTACTGTTTCAATATTGACCAACATATCTGCTCAGAGTATTTCTTTTTATGTTCCTCTAAAAGAGCTTTAAAAAGCAGTGTTTTCCTCTCCATTCCCTCTCTGAAGGAAGAACATTTACAGTTTCATCTGGAGAGGCTGTTAGTGTGGGACCATTTGGGTTAGAAATGGTCATTTCAGGTCACCAAGTCCCACCATTAACCCAGCACTGCCAAGTCCACCACTAAACCCTGTCCTTAAGCGCCACATCTGCACAGCCTCTAAATCCCTCCTTCCCTGGGCAGCTGTGCCAGGGCTTGACAACCTGCTTGACCTTTAATTTATTAATTTACTTGATAAATATTAATTTTTGTCATTTATGAATTTAATTTAATTAAAGCGTAGCCTTAGCGTGCCATCAAAGGTAGATGTTGTACCAATGGCACAAAGTGGACTGGCAGTTCATAGTTGAAAGGTAAGCCACAAACTGAAAAAATTAAAGCCAAAGTTGAATTTAATTTTCCTGATACATGATGAATTGGATGACTTTAGCAGCTGCAACACTGAACAGGCAGAAAGGAGAAATAAATAGTCTTCTAATCATATTTCATTTCAGTGCAGCTCAGGGCAAGGAGAGAGGAGAATGAAGTAGAATGGTTTGGAGAATTTGAAAGAAAGATGTGGCTCATGGCATTCTGGAAGAGAATTGTTTGAGAGTCTATAAGCCAAAAAGATTGAATATTCCACTTTTTTTTTTTTGCAGTGGGAGCTAAGGTTGTGTCAGAGAAGCACAAGGGAAAGCATAAAGGAGAAAAATTCTTAAATAACTGGGAGGAGGGAGTATGCAAAGATGTGATCAGTCTCTGAGACTTTTATAATTATGTGTTTTTATAAAGGAAACCATAATACAACTTAATACTACATTGATTTGCTTATTGAAATGCTGGATGCAAAAAATGCTGGGAAAGTAAAAACAGAATTTCTATTTTCACGTTACATTATAACTACTGCAGAAAGAAGCAAATAATTTAGATCCAATAAACATCTCAAATATTAGCTATCTTATTTAGAAACTGATTGGTGAGATAACCTCCTTTCCCTTGCCAGAGACCTCAAAATATTCTATTAACGAGAAAAAGGCAGCACTCCTGTCATTTCACCTATTTTCTCTTCTGCAGAAACTTCTTTCACTGCAGTGATTGTCATGCATTGCAATGACTGTATCAGTTCAAGGCGCGTGTTTGTGAAATGATGTTAATTATTTTGGGTTATTATGGGTCGTATTTCACTGTCTAAAGGAGCTCATTATGTTATTGAGGGATTTTTAAATAATTTTTTTTATGCTGATTTGATTTGTGTATAAAAAGACAAACCATGCTGATTCCATCCAGCAAAGCACAGGCAATGCTGCCTTTGTTCTTCAGTGCTGTTCTGGTGAAGAGGCTGAACTGGGGCTGCAGAAACACAGTGAAGATAACTCTGCATGTCTGGAATGGAGGGGAGGAGCCCAAAAGGCAGATTTCTGTTTGGTGGAACAGCATTGGCTTCTTTAAGGTTCATGCTTTGATGTGCACTATGTCATAGACGTTTTTGACACCTTATTGTTCATTCTTATGTTCTAAATAACAAAACCTTGAAGATTTAACATAACAAAATGTGTTCTAGTATTTGGAGTCTTCGTGCAAGTAGATAAAATGGTCATGTTGAGATAACAGCTTATTCACTTTAATTCCTGTTATGTCTCTGTGGCGCACAAAAAAGCTGCTCATATCACAGCTGAAAAGTTTCATTGTTCCATTTGTTTTTCATTATGCAGAAATTCTTAAATTGGATCGTTTTCAAAAGGGAAACTTAACCATAAATACAGTCCTGCAGCTGTGTCAAAATACAACTTGCATTTGTATTCATTTCTCACACTTCAGAGGTGGCTTTGGAGAATTGAGCTGGAATTTATATTCCAACCAGAATCCCATTCTCCTGAAGTAAAGTCAAAAACTGAAATTGGTTCTTCCTTTTTTGCTGTATACTTCCCTTTTGGATTCATACCTTTTACTTTTTTCTGTATGTCTTGTGTGCAGAAATTATATATTTGATATATATAATTTGAAATACATAATTTGATAGAAACCTCCTAAATAGATTCAAATATGTCACTCCTGTTTCATGGTTTGCTCTTCTAAGAGGAAGGAAAGTTACTTCTAATCCACTGAAAACAATTATTTCTTAAATGATAAGCTTTGATCAAAATCTCTTTAATTTACTGTTCCTGAATAATTAAGATGAGCTTTAAAGTTGAGTCAGAGTTTTAAGAGTGAAAAACACTTTATTACTGTAAAGGTAAAACTAGTGACCAATGGTATTCCAAATTTTTGAGTGTTGTTTAAAAGCAAAAACATTCACCAGTCAAGCTTAGCTGAGTTAAGACAGAATAATGATGGTGCAGGTTTGCACGTGACGTGTTTGTGTTTCTGTGACTGGGTTGTCTTTACCAAACCAGTTGCTAATTTTTCGTTTTGTTGTCACCTACTTGAAGGTTGACTTGAAAGTGTGTAACAAACAAGAGGATCTCCAGAAAACTCTCTTTCATTGGTGAGGGAAAGGAAGTTAGAAATACAGTAATAAGTTTTTCTCTCGCCCTTTTTTCATCCTCCTGTAATGGTCACTCAGGTGGTGGGGGTCACAGTGGCTTCCTCGGTGTAGGGCAGTCTCTTGCATTCCTGGTGGTGCCCGTCCCTCTTTTTTCCTGTACTTGTAAGAAAACTTTGACCTTGTCTAACCTGGGAACGATTCTTTACAAATATGCTCAGTGTTCTTTGTCCTTTGAAGTGTTCTGGTGCTGAAATGTCCTGAGTTCTCTTGCATTCTGTGCGCTGGAAATGGAGCAGTTGGAAGTTTGGCATTTGTCCTTTATTTTCCTCAGACTTTTATATGTTGGTGAGGAATTGTGTCAATTTTCACTTGTCTGTTACCAGGACTTGTTAACATCATTTTTGAGAATTGCTTAAAGGTTTCTTGACGTATTAGAGAAACTTTTGGCTCAAACAGCAGTACCATGGCAGTGGGGTTTTTCATTTCAGTGTGTCATCATTAAACTAGTGCTTTCTAATGGATTCTCAGAAGATTTTCTGCTTTTCAGTAATATTAAATCAGCAGGTAGTGGGCTGATAAACAAATATTAAATTGCCACTGTTACTGCTCTCTAAGTCTTTGACTTCAGACATGTTTGTGATGAGAAAATAACAGACTAATTCATTATACATACTTATTAACTGAATTTTTTCTTTGAGCTGCTGTAAATCACAGCTACAGAAAGGTTACCAATCAATCTTTACATGGGAGACCCAAATAGGAAGTCCTGCTAAATTCCAAGCAGAAGCTACTTAACTAATGTTTTGATATTCAAGAGAATATTGAAGTAAAATCTTTTGTCTACAAACAAATAAACGTTCTAGCAGTGATTTTGGTTTTCTCTGTGAATTTTCATTACCTTGAAAATTACTTAACTAGACTAGGAAGTGTATGATGTCAGGAAAACATGGGCATTGGAAAAGAAATGTAATGATTGAACATTGATTTTCTTAAATTGATCAGAGAATAAGCCTAAGGGGAGTCCTTTAAACTCTCTATAATGTGATCTTAAAATCCTGTTCTGTTATTATATGTCATATGCAAAGGTATTTTCTGTAGCAAAAGGCAGTGTTGCTCTAGGGTGCAGCAGGATAATTTGGGACAAACAGACAAAAGTGGTTTTGGCAACTACAGATTTCATTGATTTGCTGTTGAAAGACCCTGACTGAAATCATTGAAGATGATGAGAATAGTCCTAAGGACTGTTAAGACCATTCCAAACCATCAATCTCAAGTTAATTTAGTATTATTTCAAAATTTTGTCTGCAAAAATAATTTTTTCCCTGATCTTCTTATGCTTGAGTTGTATGATCTATATTTGAGTTAAAAGGGGGTAACTATCTGGCTTAAGTGACTCACTAGGATAAGTTTATCCAAATAATTTTATATTTAGTACTTACTTTGATTTCCCGACTGAATTTGTATTGTCTTGCAGTACCTTGGCTTAGGGATAGTATTTCCTTCTGAGATAATAAAGGTTTAAATGTGTACTGAAGCTCATGATGCAGTACACCTTTCATACTCTATTATATGATTGTCAATAAATTCAATATGGCCTGGGGCTCCAAAGGTGGCACTTTAATTTCTTACTGTCTAAATGAAATCAATATCTATGTACATAAGAACAGTAAGAAATTCTCTAATGGTTTTATCTAAGAAATTAATCTGTGGTTTTGCAGTCCTTAAAAATTTCAATTATAGTGTACAGGATTCCTTAATTAGTTAACTATGGGTTCCAGGTAATGCTGAGCTGCATGATTCACCAAATCACATGTGCACAGATAACTGCTTAGTTAAATTAGGGTTTCCATATTAAATAACTTAGTTAAAAATAATTTCAGCTTTTTTTGTTGTCCCCACCCCCAGCAGGGAAATTGAATTGTGAATCTTGGCAATGTATACAAAATTCCAAACAATGTACTGGTTGAAGTGAGAAGAGGCAGGGAGAGAGTTTGGATTTTTACTACATTAAATACATTTTATTAGAATTCTGCCAAATACATGTATCTTCATTTGCCTTGAAAGCTGTACTTAATTGTTAAAGCAGATGGTCCTGTAGGAGTTTAATTATCCTGGCTTTGTTTTCAAAGTGAAAAAGAAATCTGAACATTTCTTGCAGACTTACTATTGTGGTTCCATCTTTACATTCTCTGAATTTTGTTACCCAGACTAGTTGGATTTGTATTTACATGTGTATGTAAGTCACACAATGCTCTGAATCTGTTGAGTTCTTAGATGTGCTAATTTTGGAATTATAGTATTCCTGAAGCAAATATATTTAGGATTTTCTACACTGAAATAGTCTAATACACAAGGATGAATAAGCTTTAGATTCTGTAGAAGAAGTTAAGGAAAATATCCCTCTGGATCTTGAGTTCTGATGCTTGGGTTAGAGTTTCTGAAGTTCTGTTTCAGCATTTGTTTAAACTGGGGGTTCATTCCTGTAGAGAATTCTATAGAAAAGAGTGAAATCTCAGTCTTCTCCCTGAAATTTTCCCAGAGAACGTGAATATTTAGCATGTAATTGGAAATATGCTCATGAAATAATGAGTGGCAAACAAAAACAGAATCACAAAAACTACAGCTGTGTTAAATTATACTTAATGTCCTATACAATCAGAAAGAATGAACTGTGTTTATTTTCCAAACAATAAAATTTCTAGTTTAGTTTCCAATGTAATTTTGTTAGAAAGTAAATTAAGTTTCATACTTCAGATAAAATTGTATTTTGCAATTCTGATGCTTCAGAGCTAATTTACAAAGTTGAAAAACTGTGTTGAGGACATAGAAATCAATTTAATAGTGGTATTAAATTATTTTTTCCCTTTGGTCACTGAGCAGAAGAATATGCTGGAAACCATGGTAACTAAAAGTGCTACCATGGTTGCCCCAGAGTCATGTTAAAATGAGCAAGCTGTGTTTGCCTTGACTGAAATGAGAGAAAGAGAGGAAAAGAGAAGGAAAAGGAAGGAGGGAGAGAATGAGGTTCATGACCTGTCCCGCAGAGAGAGCCAATGCACAGTCAGAGATGTCCCTGTGGCTCTGGGATCCTGCAACTTCTGCTGCCTTTGTGTCACCTGAGGCTTTAGAGAGTGCAGGAGGTGCTTCATCTCAGGGGTTTCTTTACTTTGTTTCCTTGTGTGTCTGTGTCTTGCAGGTTTATATCAGGATAAAGGACGATGAATGGAATGTTTATCGAAGGTATGCAGAGTTCAGGAGTTTGCATCATAAGTTACAGAATAAATACCAGCAAGTGAGGACCTTCAACTTTCCACCAAAAAAGGCCATTGGAAACAAGGTACTTGAGAGACCTCACAGTATCCGTCAGGTTTTGGGGGAAAATCCTCTCTTACCCATACACAGAAGGAGAGGTGACTCATCAATATTTTCATTCCAGTGAGACAGAACCTGCTGGTTTTGTGCAGACTTTCCCCTTAGCAGGTGCAGATTAACTAATGTAGGTAATGCTTTGATTTTTCCCCTTACTGAAAAGAAAACTGGTTCTATTAAATGAAATATGGTCCTTTCCAGCCTTATCTATACTGTGATACTGTGAAATGTTCATGACATACACAATAGGCAAATGCACAGAACCTCAAAAACTGTACTGGACAGCTCTATACATGAAATGAAGTTTCTGCTCCATTTTTTTAAAAAAAGGCAATTAACAGTGGTGAGTAATTCATGAAATATTTCTGTCATTTCAAAAAGTCTGTCTGAAGTCCTTAAATTTCCTCTGCTCTTCACCCACTTTAAACCAGCTTTTTACAGGTGTTTGGGTGCTTAATTTGTGTAATCCATGTCTGTGTCTTAGCTCTGACATTTCAAAATGGGGATTTCTGTGTTTTCCTGTCATACAGGGATTTTACAAGGAAATGTAACTATTGTAGTTTGTATGTAGTAAATATGGAGCATCAGGTAGTTAAATCCTTCATCATCAAAACTTCAAAATGTTCAGGAGCTGCTGATATAGTTCCTCATTGTCTGCTGACCTAGGAAATGAAAATACTTATGAGAGCTTTTTTTCCCCCCATCTGTTAAAGTTAATGCATTTTTCATTTAATATCTGCTGGATGGTTTTGTAATAGAAACAATGAATTTTCTTCTTTGCTACATAACTAATTCTCCTTTTTTGAAGTGATAGAGTATCAGGCACTTCAGTAAATTACAAAAGCCGCCTTTAAAGTGTTTTTTGTTAGTCTTTCATCCTTAATTACTTTAAATACTAATTGAGTTACAAATTGAGTTGCACAATTGATGCGTTCAAAATTATCAGTCGAGCAACTCATTAAAAAATTTGCATTGCTTATTCTTTTAGTGCTTTAGCTTTGTGCCAGGCTTCTACCTTGATCCTGCATAAACCCACAATCACTTCCTGTCATATCAGATCTCAGGAAAAGCATCTTTTCTCTCAAGTAAGAAGTGGGTGCCACTCCTGACTGATGAGCCATGAGACAGTGGTGTAATTGGCATGGATTAGGGATTATATTTCTGGCTGTCTGATGGAAATCTCTTGGAATTTGCAGAGTGACTCTTTCACATCAGCTTTGCTGGGGTTTTTGCCTCAGTTTGTCACACAAGAGCTTATTTGCACAGCACACTGTGCAGGCATAGCTTTGTCCTTTTAGTGGAGCAGTTGTCTGTATATATCCCAAGATGTCTGTATATATCCTAAGTTGTCTGTATATATCCCAAGCCTTTAGGAATATTGCATCATTTTGTGCAGAAGCTCCTTGGAAAATGACTGTGCTGTGTGACTGAGAGGTGGACTAATGGCCTTGAGATGGCCCCTCCTTTCCATGGCAGAGCAGGGTGAAAGTTTAGAAGGAAAGTTTAAAAATTCAGTGTAAAATTAATGAATATGGGAATGTCTGTCATGGAATTCTGCAGAACTTTCAGTTTAGGATGAGGGATCTGTGCAGGATGTTACACGTCCAAATGTTTGGATTAGAAGAGATACTGCCAATACTATTTTTTTCAGTATTTCTTTTTTAACTTTAGTGGCTACCAAAGAATATTCCCTTTTAGATATGCAGTTGAATTTAAATAGATTTCTTTTCCCTGTTATTAGTTATACTAGTTGTGATAGAATTGGAGATGTCTTGCAGTTTCTAGATTAGTCAATACAACCTTAAATCAGTTCCTAAAGAGCAGCTTCAGTAGCTGAATCCTGTTAACAAAAGTGACATTTCTACTAATCCATGGGTTTCCATGGGTTTCATATCTTCTACAAATCCTCAGTGTTTGCAGATGCCCAAATAACACATTGGTAAAAAATAGTCCTCTATGTGTAAATGGCTAAAAGTGACTCTTTTACAGCTCTTGGAAAATGGTGTTGGTGGGTTTGGATCCTTCAGGTCTGCACCTGAGTGATGGCATTGATTGAGTGTTCTCAGTATCAGTTGGGTACCGTGAGGGGGGAGGAGGGTGATGTGAGTGTTCTGAGTGTCAGTGGCGTTGGAAGGTCCTGCTGTCGTCGATCCCAGCACTAAATCTGCTGCTCAGTTCATGCCTCACATTTAGGGGACCTCCAAGGCCACAAGGGGACACCGTGTTTTACAGGATGACCTACGAACACTCCTGCAGGGTGACAAAACACTGTCCACTACTCGAAAATATTGGAGCTCTGAGGAGGGGACTTGACTAGAAGAGATAATGTAGAAAAATACTTGAAAAAGTATGAATTTTCATGCACAATTTTCCTGCTTTCTGCAGCAGGAGGCAAGGCAGATCAGGTTCAAATGAAAAGTTGCAGGGTTTGACATTTGAAAATGTCAAAAGAAAGCAGAATTTCATCTGAACAAGTTTTATAGAAAGTGAGAAAATCAACTATTGTTACATATATATTCATCAAGTAGTGGAATTTGAAAACATTTAACAATTATAAACCAATATATTGAGAATACAATATATTAATGCTAATAACTGTTTTTCATGTGCTTTTGGCTTTCATTTGCCTTCTGTTGGGACAATATGTCTTAAGAGTTCATGTTCATGATCTTCCAACAAATTATGTGTATAGGATTGGAAACTAGCTTTAATGCTTGAGGAAACATAAATTTAATATACACAAAACCAATTAGATGTAAATTAACTGAGAAGAGGAAGGAATAATGCTTTGGACAAGTAACCTTTTTTTTCAATTACAAAGAGGAGTGTGTATTTGCCTTTCAGGTTGGTAACATCATTTTCAGTGTATTAGTTTAACATTTGAATTTAGTAAGTTAGAACCAGCGTAAGCAATGAAGAAAATAATTAGATTTATAAATGTTGCTTTGAACCAAGTTAGAGCGGATATTTACTGAGGGGAAAATATAACAATAATGCTTGCAGGACTTCATGTATTAATTTTCATATGAATCTCCACACTGTTTATCTTCTATTAAAGATACGTCAGTGCTTGTAGCAAATAGTTGTCAAAATCTTTATAAGTAGTCCTGGAAAGAGTAAGTATTCTTACTTCAGTTTATTAATGCTTTGTTTGAGTAAAACCAAGAGATGTATTTGTTATCTTGTGTTGCTTGTATAAGAGAAATGTTCTTTGCTTCCCCTGCAGATGTGAATTCAGTGAGTACAAATTGAGTCAGGTCGCTTTCCCCTGAGTGCTGACTTGACTGCGAGATATCCTTTGCTTTCCTCTGAAACACTGGATACCCCGTATGGAAAGAATGCACTGCACTTTTCTGAGATGGGGAGAGTGACTTTGTTGTGACTCCTCAGCTGAACTGGAGAAACAATGCAGAAATCTAAAATAAGTCTTCTCTCTAGGAGAAAATGTTGAGAGCAACACAATTCATCATTTTATGCCCATGCAGCTGAAGTCTGTGAGCTGTATCTCTGGCCAGAGCTTGTTTCATGCCCAAATGTTAGTTCAATACAATAAATGTCTCTCACCTGTCCGTGACTATGCTGAATTGTAAATTACTTTATGTACTTATTTGAAAGTACATATTATATTTAAAGTGCAGACATAATGTGCATGTATTTTAATAGGTATCTGTATATACATTTATACACGTGTGTGCATATGCAAAATCAGACAGCCTTTAGGTTATATTTGAAGTTGACTTCTTGAATGGATCTTGTAATTCTGCAAGTTCTATTCCCCAGCAGCTCTGTCTCTCTCCCAGTTATATAATTTCTTTTGTTTCCAACAGCATTGCTGAGTTTTATCAATGCTTGGGCTGTTTGCCTGTTGCTGAAGATAGTGAACAGTTTAAAACAGGCTGCAGGATAATCCTAAATAATTTTAGAATTAAACAGTGTAGAAGGCAAAGGTTTTATTGCAAATAGAAGGAAACAATATAACTTGCTCTTGTACTTATAATATTTGGGGGGGGTGTTTGAAGACAAAACTCTCTAGAGTTTGCCGTGGTAATATTTTTGCACTTCAGGGTTTCCCGTGGTGTCAGTGCTGTGTAACCCATTATGTATTTCCTTACTGTAAAAAGTTGATCTGCCACCTTCAGTGAGCAGGACCTGCCTGTGTGAGATGAGCACCCTCTTAAAGCTGCTTTTTACACCAGATGATGGAGGAACTAAAGTCCCTTTGGAAAGGGATAAAAGGAGAAGCAGCATGAGAAGAATAAGTTTTTTGAAGGAGCACACGCTCCCCTCCCACAACAAATATGTATTTTGAAATAGGAAATGCAATAACAATTCCTGTTTAACTCATACCTAGACAATAACAGAAGAAATAGGAGATGCTTGAAGGAGGATGATGCAGAAAGCATCTTAGGGAAGGAAGTAATTTCATTTTATATTTGGGTGTGTTTGTGTCCTGGTTCAGCAAAGCACTTCAAGACATCCTGAAATCTGTCTTTGGCTTGCATTGAAATCAGGAGCACAGACACATGTGCTTTTGTACTTTGGGGGCTTTAATAGCTCATAGAAACTGTCTTTCATCAGAGTAGTTTGTCAGAGTCATCCTGTCATAGGGAGCTGAGAAGAAAGTAAAACTTCCAGCTGATGCACTTGGGCCAGTGGGCTAAATAATGTTTCTTAGTACTAAGCTTTGATGCCCAATGTCTTCAAGTGGAAATGGTAGAAAATTATGACTCTCTGATGTTTTAGAATTGAAATACATTTATTAAAGGCGAAAAGCTTTGAAAATACATATAAATCCTTCAATTATGCATTAAAAATTTCAAGTTAAAGATTGCTTTCCTTAATGCTTTCTTAGGTGAGATTTTGGATGATGTAATATAGAAGCTTAAATTCTGTACTTTTGATTTTCAAAGTGAGTATATTTTAATTTCAGCCCTCTTAGTTGACTTAACTGGTATATTGAGTTACTTTCATACACTTCTTTGCCTTGTGGGCTTTAGGAAAAACTGTAGCTAATATAAATTTGATGGATATGTTTGTGCTCTAATGTAGGTACAAAGAAAAGAAAGGGTTCCATTTGTGTTGTGTTGAAATCAGGAAAGGACCTCAGATTAATCTTATCTCTATAGCTGTTTGTGTTAATTCTATTGCACTGTTTTTATGGCACTCTAATGCCACAAAAGAAACTTTGCTCTGAATTCATCATCTTAGTTCGTGGCTGGGAAGTTCAGTTCTCAAAGAAGTATAAACTTTAAATAGCCATTGAGATTAAATACCATCAGGTTTTCAAACATGTAACTTAATTGAAGTACCATACAAATAGAAATAAAAATAATTTCACACTTGGCATAATCATTAAGTTTTCCAGTCACAGCACAGCTCATTCCTGCCATCATCACCTGCATGCTGAGGGGGAATACAGAGTATTTCAGATTTTGAATCCAGATCCTTGGGATTTTCTAGTGCGTGAAACTGCAGTTGATATTTTATGTATACAGCACTTAGAGCATTCAGTTCTTCTTCATTTCCATTTTTATGTGTTATCACTATCTAAGAGAAGAGAAATAAGTCAGCAGGAAGTGGTTGGCTTTTATATGACAAATACTTTACAGGCTGTGCTATGAAATGTCTGGGTTACCTGAAACTCAGCACGAGGGTTCAATCCAGCACAGAGCAGTCGAGTTCATTTGCAGTGCTTTAATTTAAAAGGTAAACAGTTCACCAACTTGTGTTTCTCCATCTCTTTCAGAATGTCTCACTGAATTAATCTGTTCCTTTGGTGCTCAACTGCACCATTCCCAGGAAATAGTGGATTGAGTCTTTCTCTTTTCAATTTACAAAAATTTGCTCCTAATTACTATTGAATTTTAGGAAGAAGGAATACAGACTATTTAAGGTCTACAAACCCAAACTTTGGCTGTCAAGAGGTGTTTTTATTCTTGCTGTCTGGTAATGCTGTGATTAAGAGAAGCAATTTATCCTGACAAATTATTGAATGTAGAGCCCATAGAAACAGTTCAGATGGTGTTGCTTTACATCCTGACATTATGGGGAAAAAAAAGAAAGTAATTTACATGCTGCTTGGACAACTGCTAGATAAAAATATGGCAGTTTTATAACAACTCATGCGTCATTTAGATATTCTAGTAGCCTCCTGGTAGAAAATGAAAATATAAAAATAATATTCTAAATTTGTTTCTTATTGTGATGGTGATGCTAAATTGCCAAGTTACTTGCATTAATAAACTTCCTTTCTGAGAGACCTTAGTAGAGACACCTGATTACAGAAATAAAAGTAAACCCTTCTTTTTCTGAATTTGAAATTTTACCCGTATTTTTCTGTACCTATCAGTCTGCTTGATTTTACACCCCCTTCCCTCCCCAAATGTATTGTTTTATAAATATTGGCAAATTTTCATCTTGCTTGCTCTACAGCTTTTTGAGCAATTGCTAGTACTAAAGATAAAACTAAATATTGAATACTTCAGATTGTGTGAAATGCTGGAGGCACTTCCTGCCTGAAAATCTGGTTTTCTTCATTGTACCATGTGAAGTATCTTTGAGTGAGGGCACAATAAATAATGGGCACTTAATGCCAATATTTCTCATTCAATTTTTATTTTAGAAAACAGAATCTTTCCACTGGAGTGTATATAAACAAAATTCCTGTTAAAGGAGAATATAGTTTTTACGTGCGAGTAACGTTTTATTCTTAATTTTTTTTGAGGGAAAGCATCACTGTAAGATTCTAGAGAAGCTTGTACACTGTAAGCACTGTATGTACCGTGTTTCTAAAGGGTTTGGAGGGATTTTTTTTGTTCTTTAAAAGTTAGAGTCTGTCTTTATCGGTCTTCAGGGCATTTTCCAACCTGATTAAAGAAAGAAATTAAGAAAGAAAACTACAGTGTTGGGGGGAAGCACTGAACTGAGGCACATTTTAACTAATATTGTTGATAGTTATTGCTGTAATATAGGCTGGTGAAAAAAATGGATCTCAATTTCGGGAAGTGTTGGGTTGTAGTTTGCAGAGTCTCCTGAACAAAGTTACAGAGCAGGCTGATAGTGCTTTATCTGAGGAGAACACAGAAATAGGATTTCCCTGTTCAATAGCTGAGCCAAAGATAAGCCCTGAGGGCCTTGCTATAGGCTGCAGTTGTTTATTGAAGCTTTTTCATGAGCAGTTTTTTCCTGACCAGTTGACAAATTAACACGTTTGGCGTGTGTCTTCAAATAACAAAATATTTAGATGACACTGGATTTTGTTACCATAACATTATCAACTGAGTTCTTTTTCTAACAGTGGCATGAAGCACACCACTAAAAAGAGATCAGTTTTAGGTTTATTCTCAAGCATTCTTTTTCTGTTGGTATATTTATTAATTTTTAACACGTTTTTTCGAGGAGGGTTTTGAGGAAGTTCAGTCTTTTGGATGGGTCATAAATTGTTCACTTGAAAATGCCAGATAACTTAAGAAACCTGCTTGTTCCCAGGGTCCTGAAGCAAGTTAGAGAGGTACAAGGCATAGTTTGACTGAGATCTGTTATGGGGGGAAGAGTTTATCAAAATGGGATTCTCTGCTGTGTGAGCAGCTCTGTGTGGGACTGCAGGAGATGCCTCAGGTCTCAAAAGGTTAGAAATGCTCATTACTTGCTTTTCTGGCACCATTGAAATGAGCCCAGAGTTGGAGATGGACATGCACCAACTATTTTAGTAGAAAAACCCAATGTAATAATTACAATTATGCAGTACATCTCTGCTTAAAGAAAAATAGATTTCCTTTCAAAACTGACAGTGCCTTGATTTCTTCTTTGTGCCACTGAACAGTAAATGAGCAAAAAGATCTCACACTGGGCTGGGTAAAATGGCAATTTCTTGTATTGTGTACCCTTGTTATGTTGTATAACACCAGCCCGATTCTGCCACAGAGAACCTGGCAATACAAGCAAGATGGAAATTTTGAGTTCAATAATTTTGAGGTGATTTTTATTTAATATGGTAGTAAATGTAGTACTGGAAACTGCACCTTCCTAAAAGTTTTACGCTGCAATAGTTACTGAAGGACAGGTACATCCAAGTTACATTTCACTGTGATCTGTGCAAAATTAGCCTGTAAAAATTAATACTTGCTATAGAACTATTTTCTAATGACAAACCAGTGAGAATGACTCAGCAATTGAATATTTAATTAGCCCCCATTTCAGCTTCTGATTTCCAGCTTCATTTTGAGGTTAGTGATTTGCTGCCTCATAAATAGATAAAAACTGATGGGTAATTTTGCTAAGACTGGTTGACAGGGTGGTGAAAATTATTAGGCTGCAGTCGAATAACTTGAGCCTATTTCTGCATTTGCAGATTGAACTTTGAAATAGCGCCGTTGTCAGTTTTATTTTGGGCGGGATGCTTTGTGTGGTATCAGAGGCTGATTAAAGTCCTAAAACAGTATTTCCTTTTATTTTAATTGAGTTAGATCGAGCTGTTTTGTTGCTGGGTTTTGTTTTGGAGGTTGGTAATTACACAAGTAATGGTTAGACCATCAGAAGCAGTGTTTTATGTTGATTGCAAGAGCACCAAACCCAGAATCTAAAAGTGTTTTATCTGTCCCTAACTCATGGCAGGTAACCATGGCAATCACAGCATTTCCAACAGCTCCTGGAAAATATTTGAAACATCTTAAGTGAGCTGTCCCATTAATAATGAAGAATATCAATGTTTTGCCATCTGTTACATACTAACAGTGTATATAAAAGACCAGCAGTTGTGTGAAACAATTTAAACTTCAAATTGGAATGAACTTGGCTTGTACTGAAAAACTGCAAAACAACATAACAGAAAATATGGTACATCAAGACTCTGCTTCTTGGTTTTATAGCTTAACATCATCCTCCAAGAGCTGTTGAAGGTCTATAAGATTCATTATTATTGCAATTTTTAGTGATTTGTAATGTGATATGAGCATTTTGCTAATTGTCTGTCAAAAAGAGTTTTGTAAAATATTTTGGACAACATGAATTTGAGATTACAAATGTTTTCCCAGATATGTTTTGATGCTCCTGTGTTCTGCAGCAGTTTTGCTTGTTAACTGAAATTTTGTGGACTCTTAATCAAATGTATGCTCTTGAACTTACTTGCTTTTCTGGCACCATTGAGTAGTTAGTGCAGAAACACTAACAGCTTTATTTTTTAGAAAATATACCTAAAAACTGAAGGGGAATACTGGTATGTTGGGTCTCAATTGAGAATTTGTGTACAAATAAATTGTACTCTGCATTGACTCTGCATAAATTTGTCAATGTGGCCAAATGCTCTAGAGATGTATATCAGAATCTGGGCATGTTTTGCTGTAGCTGAGTCCCTCTCTGTATTGTACCCTGTCTTTTAATAGGGAAAGGGATTCTTCGTCAGTTGGGAAAGTCAGCTATTACTTGCCAATAAAAAGAGGCATTTATGAGGCAAAGAAAAGCTCTTCATTGCAGATCCCAAGTGGTCAAATGACTGGCTTGATGATTCAAGACAAGCTCTTACTGGAGAGCTGCTGTTTATTCACCTTTCCCATTCCATTTCTTCTGTCCATCTTTCGTACCTGGGTTTCAGAATTGGCAGTAACACCCATCTGTGGTTTTGAGAGCAGGTCTGCTTCCTCAACCATGTCAGCAGGATCTCTGTGCAGTGAAATCCTGACAGTGTGTATTTATTTAAGTACTCTTACTTTGGCTTTTGTGTTTCTTTGTTTTTCTAAAAATGAATCTATGTAATCAATGCTTTAATAATGTGAAAATTCAAGGGATTTTGCAGAAGTATGTTGTGTGTTTGTAATTTTAACAACATTTCTTTGTCCTCCAAGTGCATTCATATCAAGTGTACATAAATGTATATATTAAATCTTAGGAGAAGAGGTTTCCTCTTTTCTGTGTGAGTAGACCTGCAAGAAAAAACCTCACACAATCACCAAAGACAGGTACTAAAAGTATGGGGGCAGTTCTCACTGATACAAATCGAAGTATTTCCCTTTACTTTTTGCTTTTCAATAAAACAGGGAGTTTGTATGTATGACTTGGAACAGAAACTGCTAACTAGATTTCTGCTGTAGATAATTGGGCCCAATGAAAAGAGGGTAACATTTACCTTTTTATTATTTGAAACTGAAAAAATTGACCAGGCTTGGAGCCAGTTGTGTTTTTCTGTTACCAATTGTGCTGTTTACTATATTGTGACAAAAACTCTTTATTACTGCAACAGCTTGGCAGTAACAACTGTGTGGTAAAATCATTTCTCTGAGTACCCAACCTGCTGTTGCAAAATGCACGTTTAATGATGTAGTGTAGACCTGGAGCTGAATCATTCTGACCTTGGTTTACGTTGCTGCTGCTGAGGACAACGGGCCTCGGTACATGGTACTGGATTTCATGGTACGTTGCTTGCTGTTTGTTTTTAGAGATCAAATTTATGTCAGGCTAAAAGGACATTTTTAACTGTTTCCAGGCTGAGTTTAATTTCTGAGATGTTCTGCTGTTTGCTTGAATAAAAAGCAGGGAAAAAAGCTATTTTATAAGCAGTCATTTGATCGGTTTTAAACAGCAGAAAATGCATTTCCTAAGCATATTCTGGCAATTTTAATTAGAAAACTCCTTTGTGCCATTATTATCTGTAGTCAAGGAGATTCTTTACACTAAAATAAGGGATAGAAAGTACCTACATTCAGCATTTTGCTCCTGTGTCTGTAACAAAGAGGTCCTGCCTGTGAAAGATGTTTATTTAATACATGTGCAGTACAGAAGTCACACTAAAGGAATGCAGCTGCTTAACAGCGAATTTTAACATAGCAAAAATTATTTCAATGAAAATACTGTTGTTGAGGATTTGTGACCAAAGAAACTTAAGAGACAAAGTACTGATGAATATAGTACTTAAAAGAAAAAAGGGAGATTTTCTTGAGGGCTTGAAAACGTAATTGACAGAAATTATGAAAGTAGAGTCAAGGAATGCAGTGGAGGTGAAGCTGTTTCTGAATGGCTCAAAACTGGGGCTGGATCTGCACTGGGAATGGGCTTGTAGAGCAAAGCAGAGCTGCTTCTTCCTCTGTTGCACAGTCAGGGACTGTATGATATAATATTACCTCTATAGAGGATGTTATAATATATATAGAAGTTAGATTGACCCATAATTGAAATGTGCTCATGTGCCAAACGTCACCACTGCTCAGGTGGTTAAAGCTTTCAGAACCCAAGCTGCTCCACAGACTTTCACTTCTCGACATGTCCTTTCATGTCTTCTGCCTCATACAGCTGGTGATAGCAAATTACCCACCTACCCATGGGATGGTGTGATAATTTAAATCCCTTGAGAGCAAAAATGGGAATTCAAGGCTGTTCTTTGAGCCTACTCCCAGAATCCAGTAGGAACAAAAATCTTAGAGTGAAAAGAAGAAAAACAGTAACACAGATGTTAGTCAGTTAATTAGTATTGAACAGCACTTTTATTTATTATCATCATTCCATTTTATGATAATATTATGTGTTGCTGTGTATTAAAATTTCTGCTTTAACGTTCCCAACAGCTTGTCCAGACTTCTGTTCCACACACTGGTCCAGGGCCCGGAGCAAGCTGTTGCTCTGTTCTGTTCACAGTCACTTGCTCAGCTGGGCAGTGCCCCTGCAGAGTGCCCTGCATGGAGCTCCCACAGGACAGCTTTGGATTCTTAGTACAGTATGAGTTTCCAAGAGTTTTCATTCCTTCAGTTATCAGGAAATCAATTAACTCTAATCAGGTCATGTGCTGCACCATTTGTGTGTGCAGTGTGTGTGTGTTGCTGAAAAACAAAGTGACTAAAAAGAATTAGGAAACCACATAATAAATAGGGGTTTTTAATTTTCACTCAGATCTTGACTATTAAACATACTAATGTAGGGCTGGAATGTTAAAACAGGACTGGACACCTGTGTCAGTTCATAGGTAGGAAACAAAAATAAAATGCAGCTGTATATACTTTGGAATTTTGTGAACTTAGCTTAAACACTGCTTAATCTTTTGGAGCATGTAAGTATGTATGTCTTCAGTAATTTCTTATGTCTTATTCTATTATATCCCTACTATTATGTCTAATTTTGCCTCTTAAAATTATTCCTATTCCTGGTAATTTCTAATGAGAGAGAAGAACAGAACAAAATGTCAGTGACAGTTCTAGGAACTCTCCAGCAGTCCTGAAATCCAAGGAGCCATCCCTGCTTTGATGATGTCAGTCTGCTCTGGCTGAGGAAGCAATAACCCTCACATTTTCATCCCATGCATGACAGCATGGTCTGAAACTTTTCCATACAACGAATTTATTCAGTGGTGTCAGATGTATTCATGATGTATTGTTGATGGGCTGTCTCTTCCTCCCCCCAAGAAACAAGAAATTGTTTCAATGCCTTTTATAACAGAGATCAATGATAGTGGCTGGATAGGCACATCTTATAGATAATAGTCACCTCTGAGACTGTAATTGTCTAATAATAGGTTTGGCTTCATGCCTAAAGAACATCCTGTGACATTTAAACCAGGTGATCCAAGCCTGCATTCCTGAGATGGAGCATAAACCATCCAGCACCTGCTGTCACTGTAAACCTGTTACAGTCCTACGTTAGTGGGAGATGTGTCACCTGTAGATTATGGTTCACTGTAATGATCCCTCACAGGGAAAAATTTAAACCACATGGAAGTTACAGGGAGTCTTGGTGGTTGTTGCACATTTAACTCCTAAGTCCCTTCCTCAGCAGAATGTCAAGTTTATAGAATTATTCTATTTCTTGCAGCCAATGCAGTATAAAATCCTGGGATCTGAAATGCTACAGAAGCTTCAGAAAGCATTTTAATGAGAATTGTAATATATGCTGTTTTAAAAAAAAAAAATTACTATATCAAAACTCCATCACAAAATATTAATTTATTAACAGTAATAAAAATGCCAGGGAAATACTCATCCATGCTGGGGTTTGTGCAGCCAACATGTGAAAAGTATGAATTGTGAAGAAACTGGGGGAGAGTCAGCATTTCCTCCTGCAGAGACTGAACTGATCCCCCCAAATGGCATCAATTGTTGTGCCTCTGTGCCGCTGCCTCACTGAGATTGCTGTGCTTTATGGGCCATGCAAGACAGATCCTGCCAAGGAGAGGATTCAACATCCTGGCAGTGCATCTTTTTGTCAACCAGGTTTTTATTAGGATTCATGATTTTCCTTTATCTCTAAGGACAGAGTCAGGGGCTTTTTGCATCTTGCCGACATATTTATGTAGACGTAATAAACAGAGATCATCAAAAAATCAATTTTTATGCCTATTGGGGCTGTTTAGTTACTTTATGGGATTGAAAAACATGTTCTTTGTGCCATTTATATTTTTTCCTCTCTATTTTTAGGATGCAAAGTTTGTAGAAGAGCGACGCAAGCAGCTACAAAATTACCTAAGGAACGTAATGAACAAAATTATTCAAACTGTGCCAGAATTCACAGCCAATCCCAAAAAAGAGACACTTATTCAGCTGATGCCTTTTTTTGTGTAAGTATCTGTCAAGTGCTCAAGAAAATATTAAGCTTTTTTCATCACAGATTAATTTAAAATATGATCCCAGCATCTCCACAATCTTTAAAGCAGTGGGGTTTTTAAATGGAACGTTTCTGCTCTAATTGCAAGTGCTTTTGTTATATTTAAAGGAATATGGATATACAGAGGGGGGGGTTGTGTGTCTGAATGGTGACTTGGAATAAAAATTGCTGTAAAAGGTTTCAGAAATATCTAAGTGACTTCAAAATCTGCATCCATCCATACTCATCAAACATGAGGTGTTTTCAATTTCTTTTATTTAGTCTTTTTTTAGTTTTAGTTTGCTTTTGTTTGTGGGGGATTTGTGTTGGTTTTAAATTTATTTAGGGGGATGGGGGAAGAGCACTATTAAGGTACTTACTAACCAAAGTAAAAGTTCAAGCTGTTGAACTCTTTCTAGCTGAATTTTGGCACCTGCTGACTCATGTTCTGATTTCATTAATGTTCAATATGTCCATATATAGTTTAACACAGTTATTTGTTAAAAATCTCAAAAGAAACCATTTATATACAATCACACAAGGGATAGAATCTGGTAAAATCTTCCTCTTTTGATTTAAACATAATCCTTTATGTATTTGTAAATTATATTTAGAACTATTTAAGTAATAACATTAATGAAAATTTGTTTTGCAAAGTGGTGTTAACTTGTTAGGTTTAATAATATTTTTGTTTAATAGTACTTTACTGTACACATCAGCTCTTTATAAATACATTTCTATAAGAACAGGAGGGATCTTTGGCAACAAGTATCATGATTTTTTTTCCTTTGGGAATTTCACAATCTTCGCCCCTTGCCTGAAGCAATGCACTGTAGAGGATTCCAGGGTATTCTGTGAAATCTGGACATTATGGCAAGAGGTTCTGTTCATATAATGTACCTGTGAATTATTTCCTTAGAACATATAATGGATGTATCAGCATCCTCTCTTAGCTACAGTAGATAGTTCTCTCTGGGAATACTAGTGGCATTCTGGAAAAATTCAGCTATTGAGCAAAATAACTCTATACTTCATGTGCAGCAGCAGACAAAATGGCTTTGTAAAGCATTTTTCTGCTGAGATATCAGACTCTTCTTCTGCAGCTAGAGCAGCAGTGTTAAGTTAATATTAAGAACTTTTCAAAAGTGAGCTCCTTCTATCATGGTCTGCAAGTATCATCATTTCTAGGCTGTCATTTCAACTCTGTCCTTTATTTTCTGCTGTAACCTGGCACTGTTGGTGATTTACAAACAACATCTAAAAGAAAATACATTTCAGTTCCACTTGATATTGCCAACTTCTGCCCTACTGTCCTTCCTTAATTAATTTTGAGCTTCATCAGCAGGAGATCTTGATCCTGTTGGACTCTGAAGTGTATCTGACATTAATCAGTTGTAACCTTTGTACAGTACTAGCAATTCTTCTGTTCTGTTAGGTTTGGTAATATTTCGGTTTAATTTTTTACTATAAACCACTGTAAATGCATATAATAATTCTGATATATTTAATTTGTCCTTTGTGGCACAAATGTATGTACAGGTGATTGTATCTTTATCAATGAAAGCACTGAGATATTAGTCATAGGACTGGGCTCTGGGGACTTGTGGTTCCTCAGTCTGAGGGGAAAAAATTGCAGTCGTAATAGGCATGAAAAGTCTCTGGGGCATTTGATGTGTCTATTAGGAAGCAATGAAATATAAAATATAAAAATAATTATCTGATTTTAAAGAGTTTCTTCTCACTGCAAAATTAAATGACCGCACTTGGGTGTGAAAATGGAAAATCCCATAAAGGTTATGTCTAATTAGGCATCCTGTAGATAGGAATTACAGGGTCAGACTGAATTAGTCACTTTTAAGGTCTGGTTTTGGTGCTAGGATATGATTGTGGTGAACAGAAGATAAGATTAATGTCTCTAAGACTGAATCCACTGATTAATTTAATGCTAGAATGAATCTTGCCTAAAATGTTTGTTGTAAGGTTGTTGCTTTGGGGATTTCTCCCTCCAAGTGCAGTGGTGGTTCCATACAATCAGGCCCAGATCTGATGAGGCAAAACATTTTAATTGATCTGTCTGAAATACCCTGCCACTGTTAGACAGGATGAAGTTGCTTTTATTTTGAGCTCAGTTAACAGTTTGCAGTGCAATAATGTGAATCAGTTTGTTGGCATTTCTTTCCATTATTGTATCAAATGCTGGTGGTTAATCCTGGAAGTGTAATTTGTTTTGACTCCTTATGCTGTGAACTGCCATTAGTGTGTTCTTTCTTTCCCCAGTCTGTAACATTTGTAATCTCAGGCTGTATATTTTTCAGTTTTAATGCTGCATTAGTTCAGTCCCAGGATTGGTCAAAGGGTTTCCCTTATAGTCCACTTTCATGTCTTGATGTAAAGAAGAGGTTCTGGCTCTGCTAATTTGTTTATTTACATGCTGAATACCAAATTCTTGATGTCAACTTCAAATAATGAAGTTGACATCGCAAGATAAATTTTCCAGTCCATGTGGAGTAAAACCTAACTCAGGAATTGGCACTGCTGAATTAGGTTGCTACATCTGCTGGCTGGTGAGGGCCTGACTCTTAATGCTTCCTTAAATTGACATTTATTTGCACATTATCAATAATCAAAACTTGTTCTAGCAAGTACACTTGTGTTTTAATCACATTTTTATCAATGTGAAGAATATCACACACATCAGCTCCTTGTAAATACATCTGTAAGAACAGGAGGGATCTTTGGCAACAAACATTGCAAGTCTTTGGACCATATAATTGAGTTTTCAACATAAATCTTCACAGTAAGTTACATGATTTCAAGTATGTAAAAAGCTAAAAGTTGGGAAAGGGAACTCTGAAATGTTGTCATGTTCCATTTTTCTGTCTCTGTGGTTTCTGTATCCATTGCCCACATGTTTTAAAAGCTAAAGATTTCAGTCTGCTGTGGGGATTGGTCCCTCTCCAGAGGGACCTTCCAACCTCAGATAGTCTGTAAATCTCTAATTCTCCAAGACCTTGACCTGCTGTCTCAGCTTGAGTTGTGTTTCACATAAACCCTGCCCAAAGAGGTGTTAGCTGGAGACACAGCTGCTCACACACCGTTCTGTGGGAACAGGAAAGGTCCCAGCAGTGCTGTTCAGATGAGAACAGTGCCACTGCATTGGTTGTTTTGCTTTGGCAGTGCCAATGTTTGGTGTAAAATACAGGCCAGAATTCTGTGAATATCTTCACGGGTTACTGTGCTGAGTACTTTCTTTCTCATATTCTAGGCCACAGCTGAAGTTACCCCAGTTTGTAAATGACAGTTGTATGTTCTGCTGAGCTGCAGAGCTGGATGTTTGGGCTCTCGTGGGATCTGCTCAAACCCAGGCTTTAAGAAAAGCAGAGAATCTGCTCAGTAAACCATCAGCAGGTTCTGTTGTCTGCGGGATGTTTGAACACCAAGGGAGTCCTGAGTTCTCTGTGATGATTAGAGGATTGTAACTTAAAAAAACCCATGTTGTCTTCATTTTGCTGGCTGATGTTACTGGCAGCATATTTGGTTACAGAAGTTATGTTCTGAGGTGTTTTGTGTCAGTTGTCTTGGAGTCACCAAGTTAAATTGTTGTTTAAAAACCCCAAACCATCACAAATTCTATTTCTTTTTGTAAAATGCTTCCTCCCTCCTGGAAGGTAAAGTTATGAGAAATGTGATAGAGAGATACAGGTACCAACTGACAGGCAAATTCCAGTGCCAACTAATCAGTCACTCAAAAAAAAATGTCCTGGGGATACTCCTCCAAGATTTATTTAGCACTGAACAGTGTGTAAAGCCAAGTATCTGCTTTACTGTTTTAGTGTGAGAATGAACTAAAAGCTCCTCACAGAAACATCTGTAGAGTATTATTTTAAATAAGACCTTTGAAAACATAGATGGGAATATATTTACATATGAAAGCAGAGGTGCCGGTGTCCTCCTGTTCCTGCATCTGCAGGTAAACAGTGAGCCAACAAGCAATCCCTGAAATACTGTAGGACAATATTGATGAAGACTAAGGAAGCTTTATATACAATTTTGAAGAGGTTAATTTCTCAGAAAGTGGGTTGGTGATGTTGTGGCACTCCTTAAAGCTCTCGGTGCTCATCCCTGTGCCTTCAGCCAGAACACAGGGCAGCATTCAGTCAATGCACCCGAGAGCTCTGTGCCCAGTGGCCACATTTGTGCCCAGTTGCATCCTCTGAAGTGGCAGCTTGTGTTATCAGCTTGGCACTGAATGGCTTCAGTATCTCAGAAAATTGACATCAACAAACTGGAAATAGCATTTGCTTAAATAGGGGACTTTTAATTAGTAAAGCACCTCCTAATGCCTGAAACATGCTAATGAAACTAATTTATTGCTATGTTAATTGATTGATCTACTTAGAGAACTATGTAGAGACATTACACAATATTTATCTTTCAATAGAAATGTGTTGCCAAGCAGTGCTGATTGTTGAATTAAAAATATCTTTGATATCTAAAATTCGATGAGCATGTTCAGAGAGTGCAGGAAGTTTCATTGCAAAAATGTTATGTTCTCCTGTGGAATTTTTGTTGACAACAGAATTAAAATATTTGAGTGGATTGTTGTTAACAAACACAGAGTTGTCTCACTGTTATTCTTGGTTTCTGCATTCCTCACTTTGGAAGTGACAGTTTGGGTTTTAGTCTTTCATAACCTATGATGCTTGACATCAGACTTAAAAAAAGCATCATGCCTGTTTTGATCTAAGTGAAATGTGAAGAAGTAGGACAAAAATTGTTTGGTCAAAGTATATGAAAATTCATACTTCCATCTCTTTTCCTTCTGGAAAAATTGCCCGTTACACTGTCTTTATTCTGTGTTTTGGCACATATTGACACTGAAGACAGGTATTATTGGCATTCTGCACCTGTCCTAAATTTTCCTTTCCACACTCTGGGTAGTTGAGAGAGTTTATGGATGTTAGAGGAAAAAGAGGAAGGAAAAAGTATATCAGGAGGAATGGAAACAGTGAAAACTTAGTGCATAATTGTATTAATTTGTGTGTGGAAGACATTGCAGAAGAGTCAAGGAAGGGCTGTTTTAACCTGAGTACACAACTGAGCAAATCTTACCTTAGCTTGGGGGATTTTTCGAGCACACTTATGTCAGTTAAGAGCGTTAAGATTTGGTCTGTGCTGATAGGAACAATGTATCTGTACTGGCAAGAAATTCTGATGGCTCCTCTCTCTGTTGGTTCCAAGGAACAGTTTGCAGTACAGAGATGCCATTAAAATATAGAGGGACAGCTCCTTTAATCTGATCAGAGCAATGATCCATCCAGGTGTGTGTTTGCATTCCCTGTGTTCCCAGCTCTGCCCTGGCTGCGGTGTGCTGTTTTCTAACAATTTTGTTTGAGAGAATTGACATCTCCCCGTGTTTTTCAATGTGCAATCTTCTTTTGATAACCATTCTGAGTTAATAAATACACATTTCAACCAGAGAGGTTTTAGTCTCTGATGTCCTAATTTCAGGGGAGTTATCATGGCAGTGCTATTAGTGGCATTCAAAGGCTTCAGACGGTTGTTGTAGATGGAAATAAATTCCAAAGACCCATCAGCACTTAAGATTATCTGCTGACTTCAACTTGGATCTGCTGTGAAGAGTTTTACAGAAATTGGTAGTCAAGTAACTACTTAATAGAGTTTAAATGACAATTTTGTGATCAGGAAGAATGTTCTGTATAGTCTGTAACGATTTGTATGAGGCATATAAAATTATCAACAAGCTCTATTTGATTTATAAAAATGTTATAATCCTTTACACATTGGGTAAAGAATTAAGCAAAGTGAAAATTTGAAGTCAGGAAAAATGTTTTGATATAAAACTATTTTTGTGTCTGTTCATCTTTGTTGTTGAAGTAAAAATGACCAGAAACTCTATTCTTCTTAGTTCTTTATTTCTCTCAGCTGCATTTCTATAGGTTGTATTGCTTTTTCCAGCAGTTGGTCTTATTAAGGGAACTTTGCCAGCGGTGCCCAATGTAAACAAGTTTTATGCAGGTGAAAGAATCTGTTTATGTCTCTTGACTCCTGCCTGCCAATTTTCTTGCTTTTACTCCCAGTTTCTTACTCTCACTTGCATTTTTTCAGTCTTTCACTTTTAAGGCACTCCTGAGTCAGAAGTGTTTCAGTATTTGCTAAGAGTACAATTGAAAGCAGTTTGTCCTGCAGATGGGGGTAATAATGGAAGTGTTCCACCCCTGGAAGCTCACCCCAGTGAAAGGTCTTGTGATGTTCCACCTCAAAGAAAAGGTGTTTGGCACTTGTTTGCCTTGGTGTGGTGCTCAGTAAAACAGTAACTCCATAATGCTGAAGGGGTTTATGTATTGTATTTATTGCCTCATTAGAGTCTTACCATTAAAAAAAGAATCAACTTCACTTTCAGATACTGTGACTTTTACTAATTATCATCTCAATAAAGACAGCGAGACTTGCTTTGCAAATTTAATTGCCATGGATTGTTCAGCAAGCCTCACAAATAGGTATTTATGAGCATATTTCCATAAAGTAGGTTTTTGTCGTGCTTCTTTATATTCAAAGTGACCTTTACAGTGCTTATGAGAAGAATAATTTAGTGTACGCTGAGCGAGAATTAAATACTCTCCAGTCACCACTGGAAGGTTGGTGATCCTTTACAGTTGCCTCCAAATGAACTGTTTAATGCTGCCTGGGAACACAAAAATTGTGTCTAAAATTATTGTAGCAAATGAGGGAGAGGCTGTGGTGTAACATTTCTTTTGCATGTGTAGAAATGTACAAGAAATGTTCTCCATTGCATGGTTTGGAAAAATGGGGCAAAAATGTACAGCAGTGGATTGACAGTAACAGTTTCTATATTGCTGTTGGCAGATAACTGGTGAGTAGTGGTTTCCTTTCTGAACACACAACTTACAAAACTCCCAAACAAATGGAGGTTGTGTTGACAAAAGCCATGGTCAGTGTTAGAGCAAATCAGTGCTCTGCAAAAGGAGCTTTTAACTGTGCTGGCCATTTTCTGGTATTTCACTCCCATCTGTCTTTTGCAAGGGACTGGCTGGACCAGGATGCTTCGGGATGGTTTTTCATAACGAATTCTGTCATCACTTTCTATCATTTTCTCCCCCAGTTAACAACAGGCTTTGTAATGAAAGCTCCTTCTGAGGGAAGATTTGTCACTCAGGAGCATTTACTTCTTGCCTTTGGTCTTGTTCTTTTCCTGCTCACCAACAAGCTCAGTGAGCCTTGAGAAGGAGACGGGGTTTCTAAACTCTGCAGTTGATATCCCTAAAACACTCAGTTTGTAGCGGTGCAAGAAGAGGTTAAGATTTTTCTCCTAACAGAACACACAGTTAAAGTTTTGTGTCATTACAGCAGTGATCCTGTTTCCTTGGTTACAAGCAAGTCACATGCACTCCCTTGTTAAAAAGTGAACTCTTTATATATTCAGGCATTTCTGGACTGCAGCAGGTGTTTCTGAAACTGGTGGCAAAAAATGGGCTCCAGAGCCAGGAGAGAAACTTTCAATTTTGAGGTTGGGCAGAAAAGGGAGAATGCATTTGTAATTTTTTTGCTTTGCAAGCAATAGAAAATTAGACCAGAAAAGAGACTTGGAAAAATACAATCTCTGCTATCCCTGTTTTTCTGTCTTACGGTTCTCAGCACTTTTTAAAATTTCATATTTTCAGTTTTCTCCGCTGGGATTTTTGCAGCAAACGATAACCATGTAACTCAGAATAAAAATCTGAATACCAGCCATTCCCAGAGAGGCCTTGCACAGATTTGCAGAGCAAGACAAGGTATTTAAAACAAATGTGATCATTTGTTATTTTAGTAGAACTAGGTAAGCAGTAAGTTTTGTATATATCCAGCCATTGTGCTGAAAGAATTTATAAAATCCTTTGCAGAGTTCTGTAGCCTAGGATCTAAATGTGAACCATTTTCTATTGCCCATCCCCAAAGCCCCACCATTCCTGTCTGGCACAGATTTGCCAAGGTGGATTTGATTGGCTAAACCATAAACTACTTCTAATTATAAACACCTCCCCCCCAAAAAATCCTACTTCTATTTTTGTTCATACCTAACTCGTAAACAATGGATCTAATAGACTTTAAAGCTCCTTATGCCAGTTTTGGATCTGGAACAAATCTTTGCATCGTGGCTCTGGAAAGTGGGCTGCTGGCAATGCTAATGTTGTTAAGTGTGCAGGACTTCAAAGTCCCGGCCTCGTCCTTGACGGCATGAAAGCTCTTTGCTGGGGAATAAGGTAGGAACAATCAGTTTGGGGTTTTTGCTTTCAACAATGTTGACAGCCATCTTAAGACCTTTTCTTTGTAGTGTGGCATGATTTTGCAAAGTGAATAAAAGAATGAAGATGTTTTTGTCAGGCAGCTGTACCTGACATTCAAATATGGAATTACTGCACGTTTCCTGTAGGCATTGCTGTTCTCTATCAGTATTCTCAATTTATTCTCCTCTTACTGTCTATCAGCACTGGTTAATATATTGGATTAATGACATACAGAATTTAGCTCAAGGGTATGTCGTTACCATAATATGTTAGGGTATTTTTAATTTAATTTGAGTTTAGTTTAAATTAATTTAACAGCAGTGCATACAACCAGCAAAGTCCAGGTTGCATCAGTAGGCACTTGTTTAACAGGATGAGTTTATTCAGTAAGAACTTGCAAGTGAAGTTTTCAGCCTGGAGAAATGTACTGAAAATACTGGAATTTTTCCACAAAATACATTTTGGAAGGTAGAGCAATAGGATAAAAATGTGTCAAATAATCAGCAGGATTTCCTCACAAAGCTTGGCCATCCAGTGCCACACTGAGCTTTGGGTGGCTGAAAACCTGAGCCAGTGAACAGGGAGCTCAGGTCTGTGTTGCAGTAAAGAGAATGTGAGATGTGGGGGAACTGAAACATGAAGCAGGTGAATTGATCTGAGAGAGGTAACTTGGTGTGGAAGTTGTTAATGCAGAGAAGGGAAGGGAGAGAGAATTGGTTTACATGGGGAGCTGTGGGAATGATGATTTCTGGGCAATAGGGGTTTGTCTCAGCTGTTTAGAATCAACTCAGCACAAGGGTTTGTTGAGAGAAGAATTAGGCAGGAAGAGGAGCAAACAATATCTGGGAAAGGGCTGGGTAATTGTGTCCTGGCTGTTGGTCTGAATTATAAAATATGACAAACTGGAGAAAGGAGGGAATACAGGAATAAATGAGTTCAGTGCGAGTAGAGAGTGCTGTGAAATGTAACAGAAGGGAGAGACTGAACGAGGCAGTTTGGACTAAATGAAGACAATATATGTTGAAATGAGATGAAAATGGGAAGATGGTGGGAAAGAATGTAAAAAAGAGAAGATGGTAACACTCAGGGGATTTATTTTCATTTAATGGATTTTGAGCACACACAAAAGAATTCTATTTCATATGAAGTGATTGGGTTTTGCTCTCATTTTTTGAAATTACAATTGTAGCTGAACGAGAAACAAAAGAAGTTCACCATAGGCACAGAGTGTTTTGAACGTTATGTAAAAGGTATTTAGGCTTTTGAAAACAAGTCTTGAGAAAAAATATACAGGTATTGTAGAACATTTGTTGCATGTAAAGTTTCAACTCCATGTAGGATCTTGGGGTGAGTGAGTCTGGTGCAGTGAACATTCTGCATTCAGTTGTCACTCTATGGACAGAGCAGGAGAGGAGACTCCTCTCTGTCAGTCTGACCAGGTTGGTGCTCATTCATTGTCCCTGTTCACTGGCTACTGGGACAGAACTTTATCTCAGATTTATAAGCTTCTATTCTCTCCTTCTCATACCATGAATATATTTTTGTGAAGTGCCTTCAGCCTAATTCAGGATGATTTTTCTTTTTGTACATACTAGAAACTTGGCAAATGCACAAGTAAACAGCTTCTATCTTCAACTTCATCATCTGCATTCTTTTAAATCAATTCCTGCAGATGAAAACATTCAGTAGATTCTAAGGTAATTTATACAGTGATTTCTCCTCTCCATGCAGTAGTTGACTCTACTCATCCTGGAACCCCAGAATCCATATCTGTGCTTCTTCAGTAGGAATCATTTTCTTTGTGCAGTTCTAAAACTTTGTCACTGTTTATTGCTCTCAGCATACTCTAAGTGTGAATATACGAAATTATGAAAATTAAGAAATGTGCATTTGTAGGCCATGTGTGAATACTCACAAAATTAACTCTAGGCACAATATTAATAATATTTTAAATACAGAAATCTGTAATCTCCTCTATATCAGGTTACTGTGCTCATTCCCTAGGCCTAAGGTGTGAATTCTGTGGAGCATTAGAGGAAGCTGAAGCATTTGTCAGGTAAAGCAAGGGGCAGCTCTACTGGGAGCTCTGGGGGGCTCTGAGCGTGTCTCTGCTCCTCTCTGCGTGTTCCAGCTCAGCCCCAGAATCCTCCTGTCAGCTCCACTTACCAGCCTGTTCAGTTCAGTGCACTTCAGGCTCGGGGAGGGCCTGGGGTTGGTTCAGCAGCTCTGCAGTGGGTTCATGTGCTCTTTGTGTGATGTTGGTCCTGCTGTTGTACTTAACGCTGGGATAGAACAAGTGCATGTTTTGGTTCTCATGCAAATGATAATCAAGAGTTGCAAAGGGTAACCATGAAAATAGTCAAACTCCAAACAATGTATATAAACCTCTCCATTCACCTCCTGCTCTGCACCTGATTACTAACAGATGTAAAACAATGACACTCGAAATTTTTATATTTTAAGGAGATTAACATCTCCACAGGATTGACAAAACCTTCTCTTGTAAGCACATAGAACATATTTCTGCTTGAATAGCTAAGAAGTCTTACAGAGCATTTCCTTTCTTTCAAATAATAGTGATTATCAAAGTTTCAGATTTTTTTTTTTCATTAACAAGCACACATGATTTGTAAAGGAAGCTAAATCTAATACTCTGTAATTTTCTAGTTACTTCTTTTTACAATGTAAACAAGTCTCTGGCATGATTGCTTGAATAGAACTCCTTTAAAAATTGGTGCAATAATATACCTAATTTAATGAAAAAGAGTTTTATTTTCTGTGTATTATCCTACATTTTCCAGTAAATGGGACCAGACATGTCTGAACACTTTATTTCCTACTTACCTTCTCTGTAACAATTTACTTCATTACTCTGCTGGAATTGACTTTTCCAGAGGAGGAGAGCACAGAGGGGTTTGCAACTCAGACAATCAATAGTGGAGAATGTGCTGCAATGTTGGGAGTGTAGGAAGTGCAGATTGCTCCATGTTCTCCCTGTCCCTGCTGTATGACACTGTCCCCCTTCCTGCACGTGGGAGCTCTCACACTTGGAGCTACCAAAGCTGTGTCCTTCTGTCCCTTTTCAATCAAAGTCCCAAATATTAATACAGTGATTTAAGATAGGCACAGAATTTTCAATAGAAGAAGTCCACAGATATGCAAATTATGTTACAACCTAATGCTTACTTATTTAACATCAGAGTCATCAAAGAGCACCAAACTGGCAAAAAAATAACTAAATTGATATTTTTATTTGTTATGAAGATAATTTTTTTCCTCAATATAATTTTTTTCAGTGTCATGTGTGCACCCCACAGATCCCTTTGCTAGATCTGTGTAATGTTCTTTCACAAAATTTGTCCTTGAGCTACTTTCCAGGCCACTAAGTTACATTCCCTCCTGGTTAGTAGAATCTTATATATCAAATTAGAAATATAAGGCATTGCTCTCCTCTTCATGACCCTTGTTTGCTATGGCTGTCATATGTTCAAAGAATACAACTTAAACAAGACCACCCCTCTCCTTTCCCAAATCCACCTGAGTTCCCTGTACTGAAGTTGTGGCTTTCAAAGGTCACTTTTTGGTTACTAAGTCCTGCAAAACAGTTTGTAATATTTATTCTACAGCTTCACTTAAACTGGCTGATCTATAATTGCTTGTTAAGTTGCTCTTTATAGAGATTATTTTAGGAAAATTGCCAGCTTTAGATATTCACACTCAAATATCAGCATATGAAGGTTGCATAACAGCCAGTCAGGAGGTGTGTTTTGGAGAACTTATAGGTAGGGGAAGGGAACCATCTGCAGGTCTCTGACAGAAGGTAAGAGTGGCACCAGAAAGGGTTTTGGACGCCGTTGCTCTAAACATGTTTGGTAAGAAGCATCTGGTCAGTGGGAGCCACCGTGTGCAGGTGCTCAGGGCTCCAGGCCCTCGGTTCCCATCGCTGGCCCCAGAGCTCGGGGTGTGTCCATCCCCTGCTCCCCGCCAGGGCTCGGGGCTCTGGGCTGGACTGGCACAGCACTGCAAGAGCCCACGACAGTTCCAGGAAGAGAAATATTCTGAGTTCAGTTCTCCAAGGAGCTGAATCACAGAATCACAGAATATTCTGAGTTGGAAGGGACCCACAAGGATCATCGAGTCCAACTCTTAACACTGTCTCCCTGGCGGGAATTGAAGCCGGGTCTCCCACATGCCAGGAGGGGACACTTACCACTGTACTAAAGTGGATTTTTAAAGCAGGGTTCAGGTACAGCACAAGGCCTTGGAGCAGATGGGATGGTTTTTACTTTTTGTATTGACAGGTTCTCCTACCCCAAATCAATTTCAGTGATTTGTTTTTTTTTTTAAATTAGAATTTGAAATGTACAACTGAAGAGGGAATTATATATTTAAATATATGCTCACAGAATGAATAGAAATTGATGACTGGAACTGAAAAAACCCAAACAGAATAATCTCTTATTTATCATATGTATTGTATTTATAATATATTTGGAAGTTGCATAGTGTGTAACTGTGGCACTTTAAGATGTGTTTGAAGCCATATTATTCTAACAAAGAGTGAGGTTATTTCTACTCGTGACTTTCTTTGATGTGTTTAAAGGAACTTTACACCTGTCTGCAAAATGTGTTATGTAAAACTGTATTAAAGTGTCCTGTGTGACATGAGTTTAATTCTCTAATTAGAAAAAATGTTATATAGAGTCATGAAACTGATAGACACAGTTTATAACAGGTAACAAGAGCTGATGAAATCCAGAGTTTATGTTTAAGATAAATACTTTAATTTGCCATTTTCAGTTTGAATTCTCTAAAAAAGGAGGCCTGATTGAGCTATCTGCAAACAATGCAGACCATCTAAAAATTTCCTCTTATTCTAAGAGTTTCTAAATTGTGGAGGAATGGACCCAGACCAGTGAGTGTGTATAGGATGTACAAAGGCAGCACTGCCCACTGAGGGCACACTTTAGTGGATTTATTGTTTGGGAACCAGGCCCTGAGTAACATGAGCGCTCAGGTTACCTGTATCTCCTCCTGGCCACAACCAGTGCTCTCTCTTCAGCTCCCATTATCTTATCCCCAGATTGTCTCTCTGGTACTCTGGGAAATTGAAAATGGAATTTTTTTCGTGTTACCTGGTGCAGAAAAACAGGGAATGATCCCTGTAAGTCACTGCCTGCCTTCATTTCCCCCTGGTGACTGTCCCAGCATCATTCAGGCCCAGTTTGTGTCTGTGCCCAGCACATCAGGCTGTGCTGCACGAGGAGTTGCTCTACATTCAGCCAAGGGCTCTTCTCGTGTCAGGTGGTTCTCTGGGACACTTGCAAACAGTTTTGGTGTAGGGGATGGATGTAATCCATTGTCAGGAGTGTCACAAGCTGAGCCCTAGGACATGAGTTTCTGATGTTTGGTACAGAGCCCCTGAAATGTCAGTGTCTCAGGTCAACTGCCCTGGAGAAATCTGGTAGGGAGGAAAATTAAGTAATTATTGCAAATAGACTGGTCTTTAAATCAGAATGCATGTGTGTAAATATATTCCCATATGTAAATCTGACATAATTACTAGAATGTTTTTTTAAAAACTAATTTGCTAATAAAACTGCATGGCCTTTTTTCTCTTCATGGGATTGTTAGGTTTGGAGTATTGCAAGAAAAAACTGTTCTATAATGCTTACCTCACTGGGAATAAAACCAAAGATTAAGTTTAATTACATTTCCACAGTGGAAAAGATTTTGGGAAGTGAAAGAGGCTTTGCTGAGAGATGGATATATAAACTTTATTCCTTTCCCTTTGCATATGAAGCAGTAAGGAATACTCATGAAAATGTGGTTTCAAATAATCTGTTTATACACCTTATATTGCAGGCTCCCAGTGTTTATTCATATTCCTTTCTGTGCAACGCTGCCAGTAATGGATAAATGGCTGCATCCATTCAAATGCACAAAGCAAATAATCTTCATAAGGGAGGTGTCTTTGTAGTCGTGTGTGTACTTGGCTTTAATCCAGACCATAACAAGTTTGTTTGTGCCTGACTGCACAGTTTTTCAAAAGGAGGTGGGTTATTTCTTTTCCTCATTTGAACTTGTATTGAAAACTATTCCAGCAGCCATCAATATCTCATGTGAAAACAGCATGAATTAGCTACAGGCCATCACTGAAATTCAAAACATCCTACAGAAGCTTTGTTCTTTGGTTTTGTTTATCTGCCAGCTGTAAACACAGTCCATTCAATTCTGTTGCATTTCAGATGCTATTTTTGTGGTGTATTTTTAATGTGTTTGGCACTTCTGTGGTGGTAGCACAATCCATGAACAGTCAGCTGAAGGATCCTGGAATAACTTGGTGTAATTATAGGCACTTGTGTATTAGTAACAAAAAAATGAATAGTGTGCCTGTGTACTTCCCTGCCATAGCCCTTCTCATCATTAACAAATGAGCAAAGAAAGTGATCATTGCTGGGGTTTTAAAAAATATTCTTTAGACACTTCAGAGGTCTCCAAACACATCCTCTGTAGGCACAAACTGGGCCAGTTGTCACTTCAGAAATGCAAAATGACCTGAACTGTTGAGATCTGTGCCGAAATACTCAAGCTCCCTTTCTGCCCCAGCGCTGGTTCATGTGCCTCCTGCAGAGATGGCTCTGCCTCCCTGCTCCGCCCTTACCCAGGGACAGCACAGTTGGAGGACTTGGCGTGTTTGCGCTGTTAGTCCCACATCAGGCTGCTCTGGGCTGTGAGGATCCTGTCACAATATCCCAGTGCGCACCTGGGCCTCTTCACTTTACAGCTGCTGCACAGAAATTCCAGGAAGGATTTTGTACTGGGGTGGCTGATACTGCCATGTCCAAGAGCAGACCAGGGTCATTTTTCTTCCAATCTTCACTTATTAATTACAGAGTTCCCCAGAGTTTGATTATACCAACAGCAGTATGAAGGTTTATTTTCAGATTAAGATTTTGGAAGTGTAACACAATTACAGTTAGGAGTTTAGTAAAATGCATGAAGAACAGGCCCACTACTATGTGGGAGCAGGAGGAATCACTGTTTGCTGTGGAAAGGCAGAAATCTGGGTCTTGCAAACAGCTTTCATCAAAGTGCCTAATTTTGCAATTGCAAAATGAGCCAAAGGGCCCTTTTCTTACTATTCCATGTCTATCTGACCTCTGAAATATTGTTTCTCAAATTTTATTGTAACCTTTAAGAACTCATAAATTAATTCTTTATGAGAGATTTAATTTATTAGTCTTAATACCATTTCTGGGTCAATCTGGTAAATCACAAATATACTGAACAGCTCTAAATGTCTGGCTCTGTTAGAAATCCTTCAGTAGAAGACTCCTACATATTAAAAGAGAGAAATCCCAGAGCAGTAACCATTAAGAAGAGCAAGGTATGACCAAAGGGAACGAAAAGTTTGCATTGTCAGACCGAATGTTTTATTGTATTTTTACCGTTAGTGCTACAACTGAGTCAGAATGCACCTAAATCCTGAAGACTCCAAGGAAATCCAGTGCCCAGTGTTTCCTAAGCACAGAGCAGCTGGGTGGAAAAGGCTCCATGTCTGATGTTATGCATCACCCTGGTGTGTGTCACCGTCCTGGGGCACCAACAGCCCTCTCATCACCGGTGCAGTTGGTTCCTTTTCAGGAACTGCTCACCAGCACTGCAGGGGAGAACTGCTGGCACACACTTGACATGGTGTCTTCTAAGACTTTCTTCCTGGTGGCAAAACAGAACAACCCTAACACAGATAAAATTCTGCATCATTTTATTGGCTCCTGGTACTGTGGTTGTGCGCGTGTAACCCTGACCTCTGCATTCAGGTGCTTCATTGATCTGGTTCTAAACCAGGCAAAGTGGGATCTCAGCAGCTTTTGCAGTTACCATTTAGTTCAAAATTTGCTTGGAACCATAAAATGTCCCCTGCTAAAGTTGACTAGTCTTCCTAGCAGCAAAATCCTCATGTGGCCGAAAACCACAAAACTCAGAGACAAGGAGGGGAGGAACTGCAGTGGGGATTTCATTGGTAAAAGATGAAAGTGCCTGTCCTGTGATTCTGCAGCTTCCTTATGGGACAGAGCTCAGCTGGGCTCCAGGAGCAGATTCTTTGGGCAGCAGCCGCCATCCCCAGGCTTGCCACGTGTCTGAGACCTGGGAAGGTTCAGCAGCTCCAGGGCTGGAGAGGCTGCCAGCAACAGGAGAGTCACAGCTGGGCACTGGTGTCCTAAATTGATTCTTCTCTAATATTCTGGCAAGGGACAAGCTTATTGAAAATTCGATTTATTTTTATTTTGAACTCATTGGCAAAGTTCTACATTAGAGAGGGACTGAAATGATACACGTTTTAAAGGCTCTGAATCTGCTGATACCTGGAGAGCTGACCCCAAATTTCAGGAGCTCCTGGCCTGCGATGCACTGTGCATTTAACTCCCACTGGAATCAGGAGCTGATTTTGCTGCCTGTTAACCTAATTTGGAGTCATAATGAAAAAAAGGATGAACTGACATCACTGACATTTTCTTTTTTACAGAAAAAATAATTGAAATATGACTAAACAGAAAATGTGATTTTGGTTCCCAGTTACTGTGGCCCTCTTTTTGCTGGCCAGACTGATGCTGGTTCAGTTGCTGTCTAATCCTCCAAGGATTGCATCCCAGGCTGCCAAAGTGCTTCCTTCCACTGGCTTCCCTTTCTGTCCTGCATTAAATATAAACATTAGTCCTTGTCTTCATTACCAAGCAAAGTCAGCACTTCCCTTGTTATTCTGTTGACAATACTCAATTATATATGTATTTTCCTGTCTTGATTACTTTTGTTTATTTGGAGAGTACAGGTTTAATTCCGCTCTGCCAAGTCTCAGCATTCTGTGATTATGTTCCAGATGCAGGTGCACTGCTTTCTATGGGCTGTTCAGCTCAGGGGGATTTTTTTTTGATCTTAGGGAAACAAAATAATAGACTAAAGTGAAGAACCATCCCAAAGCTCCCAGGGGTTGAGGTTACTGCCTATATTTCTGAGGTTTTTAGGTCATGGATCACTATTGGTATCAAGCTTATGGTGGAATGCAATTACATGCCCTTAGTATTTAAAAGAAAACCAAAACCCATAAAGCGTTATTGCTATAAAACACTGTTCTTCTCGTTATCATTGCCACTGTATTTTCCAGAAAAGAGTGATTATTCTCTATGATTCTAGGGGCAGTTTTAAACTAGCTATAAACACAACATCAGTGCAGGTCTGGATCTGTCGCTGAGAATGTCACGTGAGCTGTCTCCTGCCTTGTTGCACATGTTAATATCATGCTCTAGTGTTCAGGAGAAATGAAGATACTTGAGAGAAGCAGCTGATACCTCTTAACTTGCTGGAGCAATTAAAACTCAAGCACTTCCTTGGAAGATCAAAACAACATGTTTTGATCACAACTTCTCTTTATAATTCCATTTGCTTTTATGCAAATTTTAAAAGAAGGGGCTTGTTCTTAAAATAATGATGGCAATTGTTTGTGCAGGTTGTTTTTATGATGGGCAGTTTACTTGGAAATCTCAAAGCAGAGACAGCTAAGTTGCACCTTCCCTTGGAGCCCATTTAGAACACTGTGTGTGGTAGTGCTCTGGGGCAGATATTCCTGCCTGGCTGAATTTGGAGCAAAGAGGAGTCAGGGAGCAAGGAGGGGATGGAACCTCTCAGCAGGGAAACAGCAGCCAAGAGGATCCACCTGGGCCATTGCCCCAGGTCAGAACTAAAGCGCCAGGAGCTGTTTGCTCCGAGCACAGGGAAGAACATGTCACAGATTTCCTGGGGATGGACAGGTAGGAAGAAATATTTTAAGCTTTCACATTTTTCTTCTCTGTGATACTGGCAAAATTAAGCAAATTGGAGTAGATGGTAAATCTTTTTTTTTTTTCCTCCCATTCTTTGGTCTGAGACTTTTTGTGGTTTGTGTTCTGTGTGAGCTAGAGGTGGGGAGCTCTTGGTTGTTAAGACTCAACTCCTTTCACTGTCTTCTCCTACTCTGGTGTAAACTCTGTTGTTGTGCCCAATGCCAATCATATTGATTATGGGCTGTTCAAAAGCTAATTTGGTAATTAAAGTTGTCTTCCTTCCATGTCATTTTTGTGTGCAAACAACTTGTGAATATGGAGGAGGAAGTGCCTGGCTAGTCACTGTAATGCACTGCTGCCTCAGCACATGGAAATTGCTACTTGTCAAACAAGAGTTTTAATCCTTTTATTTTCACATATATGATACATTGTGAATCCTAATGCATGTCCTCTGTCTTTGGTTACCTCAACATTTTCAATAAAAATGTATTCTAGCTGTCTCTGCTTTTCTTAAAGATAATTACTAGCAGGAAAAATAAATCCAGGTATTTACTGAGCCTTGTTCTGAAAGCAAATCCTGCATTTTGTTATTATATAAAGAACCTTGGAACATGTTCTGCTTCTGAGCACTGACTCACCTCTCCCTGTGTGTGGGGGCTGGGAATGCTCACACAGGGCCAGCAGACCCCCGACAGTAGGAGAGCTGAGTGTTGGTGATTCCTAGATGGAGAAGGATGGAACAGCCAAACCTGCTGCCCTTCAGCTAAGCACAGAAAGACAATTACACTGGTTCTAAATGAGGGTGTGTTTAGTGGTTGCTGGCTGTAAGGGGATCATTTGTAGGAGCACAATATTCATGTGTGATGTTATTCTGGCTGGGGCACCACAAGACCTGGGTCTTGCATTCCCAAAGTACAAATGTCATTCTGCATTGGAAAGCCAAGGAATGAGACTCTTCAAGTGTAAGTGTTGCTTAGATGAAAGGTCACCTTTAGGGGTTCTGAGCATTTCTTGAATGAGAGTGGGTTTAATTGCCAAGAATAATTATAAGTATTATTCATTTATATCAATAATGGATACAGTAGCCATCTTATGCCAACTTCAAAATAATCAGGAGTGAAAAATACATCCTGTTATCAGTGGATGGGAGATGGATCTCTAGATAGATACATGAAATACCTGATCCTGAGCTTTGCTACACTCCCAAAATGTGCTTTTTACTTCTGTTTTTTGATCTCTGGCTGGTACAAAAGTATTTCCAATTGCAGACAAGTTATACATTTTGATAGAAACTTCTCTCTCTAATTTTATCCTGAAGAGTAGGCAACGAGATGGGAAATAAATCTCTTCACGTAAACGTTCACAACATCAGCCAAGAGAACACTGCAGTTCCATATGCTGAGTACTTAAAGCAAAAGCCACAAAATACAGTTTACATTTGGATACAGGGAGAGCAATAAATCAAAGGTATGAATAAACCAGCAGCTGATGAAAAGGACCAGTTATTTTAAGCTATTTTCTATAGATGCACCTCGGGCAGAACTTGACACCAAGACAAAATCAATGAAACTGAATCGTTTGCCAAACAAACGCTGGGCAGATCAATCAGGAATGCTTGAAAGCTAAACAATGGCCTGGTGGGAAGGCGGAATTGATTGCCTCAGCAGGCTGCGTTTTTCTTCAGAATGGGACAAGGAGAGAATGTAGAAAAGAACTTCAGCCTTTAATACACGGACATTCCACTGCTGCCCAGGGAAATGCCTGGCGAGCATCTGTCTGCCTGCCAGACCGGGCCTGAAAAATTAAACCCTGTTTAATTTTCAGTGGCTCAAAAGGCTAAAGAAGAATGTTGTATTAAAACCAAACAGGTGTAACTGGGACAGGTGTAGGTTAAAGAATAAGTACTGACTGCAGGGGCTTGTGGTGCCTGTTCTGGAGGAGTTACTGTAGCACAGCCACTCCCTGGTGTAGATTTACATAGTTCAAATGTGTATTTTATCTGAGTACAACAATCAGCTGTAGGTGAACCCTCACTCAGCCCCCCAAACTATCCCAGGGACTGTTTCCGTGGAACGAGACAAACACTGCACGTGTGGCTCATTGCTCCTCCATCCTAAACACAAGGTGGCAAAAATAGATCACTTTAAGATCTTCATGTCTCTGCTCAAGAGCTCATGGCATATCTGACCTGTCAAACTGGCAGGACATTTAAAAAGGTGTGTTGTTTAGTGCCAGAGCCTTTATAGGCATCATGTGACCTCAAGGCCAGAACTAAATTATTAAATCTAGTAACAGGAGACAGAAGAGATGGGAGATGTATCTTAATTACCATGTGTTTTGGGGGTGGTTGGTCATTTTGGTAAAAAATCTGAAGCTGAAACAAAAGCGAGATGCCTGATTTTCTCCTCAGGTTTTGGAAGAGGGCAGATGGAAAGGGGCTAAAAGATACGGACTTTTAAATTTATGATTCTTTTTTAATACCTTAAACTTTTTTTCCCCAGAGAACATCTGGTCTGTGGAAGTTAATCAGTTCGTTTTCAGCTCCGTTTTCCTTTTTCATGTTGGATGCCTGAAGATCTAATTCCTCAGATATACATTGATTTCTGAAAAACCTACATAACATAATGACTTTCTTCAAATTTGGATTGTCATTATAGAAATTAGCTAAGACATTTAAGACAAATTACCTCTAATTTAGTTATTAGCTATACCATGTTCTGGAGTGGCATCATTTAAATCAGCAGAATTACTTGCAACGTCTGTCCTTCGTTCCCAGAGATTGGTGTTCGTGTAATTATCCCCAATGATCTGATCACCCAGCCAGGCCTGTCAGGGCACACTGGTATTAGTTCATATTTCTTCATTTTAGGAGAATTCCTCTTGCCCCTTTTGCCTTTTTTCCTTTGGATGGCATCGCTCCCCCCTGGGCTGGCACTAATGTCATTTTGAGGACATGCCAGCAGGAGGAGCTTGTGGATTAAATGTGCTTTCAATGAAGCAATCAGCAAATTAGAGTAATTGCGTGGGACTCCTGCTCTCTGCTGCAGTGTCAACTACCCTGTACCTGCAAATCTGTGTCTGCTCATAAAGCCAGAGCTCTGCCAGCAATGGCCATCGTGCTGCTGAATTAACCTATTTCAGGTTGAGCAAAGCTCAGTGAGGTGAAAATTTAATTTTATTCCGTGGTATATTTGATATTTAGATTGTTTTATGTTTATGTGCTCTGAAAAACACCTATCTTAACACAAAATCACAACCCTCTGAAGACAATATCCCATGCCCTGTTTTGCAAGCATTAGAGTATCAACACTGCATTGCTCAATTTTATAAATCATATAAAAAATTATGAGTAATAATATTTGTGTTACTAAAAGAAATCCATGCTAATGAGCACAGCTGAAATTGGATTCACATGATCAGAATTCTGTACAGCAACTTAAGATAGCATTGCTGAATTTCAAAATAAGAAATAGGACCACAGTTGAGAGTCCAATTATTCATGGCTACCAAGAATTAATTACATATGCTAAATTAATTTTTAGACTTTTAGTGACAAGAAAAATAAGGAATTAAAGATCTGACTTACTAATTTTGTTATTGAAGAAGAGGAGGATGTATGCCACAGGTGTTTTATGCATGTTTTCAAAGTAAGGACTTCTTCATTACCTTGGAAGACTAAATACCATAGTAGGATTATAGTGAATCTTGATTAGGAAAATCCTTTATTCTTTTAACTAAGAGTATTTTAGAGTTTTCTGCCAAGAAATTTAGACAAGGTAGATAAACTGCTATTAAAAACTCCCACATAACGGTATTTTCTGTTGATGTTCAAGATCTGAATTGAATGCAAGTTTTCCATAGTGGTTTTTTACTCCTATTTCTGTGGGAAGAGGCAGCGTGTGCACTGTGGTTACAAAGGTAATGGCTGCCAGTGGCACAGCTGCCCTTTGCAGACCGGTGAATTCTCCCCTCAGTCCCAGCTCTCGTTACAGGCTTGGCTTTGCTGACATCTCTCCCTGGTGGGTGCTCCAAACACCTCAGTGGAGCCTGAAGGTGCCTGTGGCTTTGGCAGGGCTGTGTGACCTGTGTGTGAGGAAGGTCACTCTGCAGGAGAAAGGGAACTTCACAGAGGAATTCAGGGGTTGTTTTAAAATGTATCTGGATTTGTTTAATGTGGCCAGAACTGCAGATCTGCAATTTCCCCCTTATGGACTTGTTAGCACACTCTGAAGATAGGTAATATAAGGTTGGGGGTTTTAACTCAAAAAAACAAGCTTGGCTTTGTGTGCTGTGTGATTTTATTGCCTAGCTGAGTTGCTAAATGCAAAACTTAGTTTTATTTATTGATCTATATGTAAGCAGTTTAATTAAAACCATGTGGGGTCATCTAAAAGAATGGCAAAAGTACAATGCTATCCCTTTATACTGTAGTTTTCCGAGGAGTCTATAGCCTGAATGTCACCTAGGTAAGCTGGAATTTTCTGTTACTGCTTGTTTTTAACTTAATGTACTTCTCAGAGTCTTTTCCAAAAGACTCATTCATGTAAGACTGTAGTCTGTTGTGGGTCAGAAGAGACTGAAGAATTCCCAACAGGGATGTATTACTAATGTACTTCATCATGTAATGATACATCCATCCATAATTAGAGAATTGTTAATTGAGCATCATCCGAGCTCTTGTCTATTCCGCTTGTACTTTTATCACTTCAAAATGCTTCTCCCGCCATTTCTGAACTGCAACTCACAGAGATATGCTTTTATCCTGTAATTTGCAGTCTTCCATAAACTACTGAAAGTTCTACTAGTTCTCATTTTTGAAAGAGCCCATTTTGTAATTCACACTTGAGCTCCCAGTAGAAAGAATGCAATTCCGTGATGTTGGAGATGTGTGCTGTTCTTCACTCATGTGCCAGGCTCTCATAACATCTGCTTTTTTCATGTTTGAAACAACTGCACCATCATTTACATATAACAGCAATTAGCTACTTCTGTCTTTATTTTTTGTCTCCCTAGAGATATTCCACCTTCTGGAGAGCCAGTGAGCAAAGGCAGTCGCTCGAGAGTGACCCCGCGCTTCCCCAAACTGTCCCGCGGCCACCCCCGGGAGTCCCGGAGCCTGGAACCCCAGAGTGGGGATCTTTGACCCTTGTCCTTCATTGTGAACACGGGCACCACCTGCTTTAAGTTGTTCTGTGATTCCTTCCTAGCCTGTATTTATGATTTAAGCTCCTGAAGAGACTACAGCTGCATCAACTTAAATCCTGAAAAGAGACATTCATTTCCAAGGGTCATATCCTGATTATGGAAGGCAGTAATCACTTCCTCAAAAGAATCTGAGGGCTCTTCACCAGGGCTCAGCAAACGGAGAGGCATTTCCTTTGGTTTGGAAAGCTGCACTGCACATACTCTCCTTTGTTCCTCTGAGGTCCTTCTGTTACAATGAATTCCTTGTTTTGTATTACGTTGTCTCACTTTTTACATGTCCATTCTTCTGTTCCAGACAGACATGGGTGTCATGTCAAGACAATTCTTTTTTTCCTTAGAAGAACAGTTATGGTTATCACTACTTAATATATCAGGAACTTAATCGAACCTCACTAATTTATTACCTTTTGTAAATAGAAAAAATGGGTTGGTTTGATTTTTTTTAAAATTGTAAACCTCTGATACACAAAGGTGTTTAAAAAACTTGACAATGTAGATGATGAGAAAAACATTACAGGTGGAAAAATAGCTTTTGTAATTTCTAGTTAGTTATTCTCAATGGCTTTCATTTGTGAGAAGTAATTCTTTAAAGTCAGAGAATGTAATAATTTTTTAGTGAAATTTCAGGCCTGCTGGAAAGCAGGTGCAATATCATTCATTTCTACAAACCACTGCAAGGATACACAAAGTCATTGTGGTACAAAACAGTGCGTTCAAGTCCTGGGTGTGATTTTGTTGTTAATTTGTTGCTGATGTTACAGAAGAGTCCATGATCAATCTGATTTTGTAAAACCCTTCACATGGTGATACTTAAAAATTGCCTGTAATGAAAGTGCCTGTTACCCATCACCTCCTAGTGAAAAGTAATTTGCAATACTACTGCTGTAAGAGTGACTCCAATATTGACAAGAATTGTTACAAGTGATGGTGGTCCTGCCGTGGATTGACTGGAATCCAGTTCAGTATCCATTAGCTGCACTGCCGTAGGCAGTTAATTATGTTTTAGCTCTCTTCTTCTTCTCTTCCTTAAGTTTGTAGTGTACATTCAGATTTTCTATTAATTGTGTTCTGGTTTTCCATTGTGTAAGAACATCTTTCCTCTGAGAAGTTTGTTTGGATAACATTACTTAAATTGATATATCTTGTAATTTTATTATCCATTCATTATATTAAATTCTCACGTCAGTAGATACTGAAATTTACTGTCCAGAAGAAAACCAAACTGATGATTAATAACAGATTTTTTACCTCACTGCTTTAGGAAAGTTCTAGCAAACTGGAGCTTTTGTTCTGCAATCCTGTGAGCATTTTGTGTTGTTGAGCCCCAAGTGCAGGATTCCTACCACTGGAATATGCTGCTTTTAAGTTGCACTGAATAGCAAAACAAATGAGAGAGGAGTGGATTTCACTCTTTGGGTCAGAAATTTCACTAGGTGAAATACCACAGAGTAAAATCATGTCACAGAAATGAAACAGTATTTTTCAGTCAGTAAGAGTTCTCAATTACAAAATAAATAGGTAAGTACAAAAGCCCAAAGGCTGGTCTAGGAGGTGGCTGGTTTGTTTTTATTGACAGATGAATTACTGTTGGTGTTTTGGGTAAGTTACAATGGGACTGACAATGTAGATGAAAGGAAAGTGAGTAGCTTGTCAGTTAAGCAGCTTCTCCAGTCTCTTTAGCCTGATGCACTGCTGATGGTTTAGTTTGGCCTTGTTGGAAAGAAAATGATGGTCCCACTTTGAAACAATTCTAATTCATTTTTCAGAAGGTGTAGACTTGGTTAATAGAAATATGGCACACATCTATTAACACTGAATGCAAGTAAATCTGAAAGAAAATGCAATTTTCTTGTAATTTTTAATGTCTGTATGTAGATCACATAAAAATACTAAACTTGTTTACCATGTACAAATTGCTCTTTGTTAACTTTAGCTGAATTATGTATCAGCTCCTAAGTTTACAGTCTGCAAACAATGTTCACTTGTTGATACAAGATACCATAATGGGGGCATTGCTAATTCAATTAAAAGCTCATTTCTCTAAAATGCCAGAAAATAATCCCATGAAAGGCTTTCTTCACAAGGCAGCTTCCCCACTTTATAGCCCTGTTATTTGGAAGATCACTGAGCTACCTGTATGGCTGCAGGTAGATGCCCAGTGACATGAATGCCCAAGTTTTTAGCACCTCAAGACGCTCTGAAGTGCCCTGTCTTAGAGAGGATTGAATGTGTCTGTCACAGAGCTCACTTCTGGTAATTCACCAGGGTCAGCCAGATCTGCTGAAGAAGGTTGACCAGCTGGAATTGGAAATCCCAAGTAGTTCTGTTATTGTAATAAAATACCTGCAAGTGTAACAATGATTCCATCTGTTGAATGGTTTGATCACTTTATCCTGTGTCACCTAATTCCATACACATGGTTACAATTTCTGCAGGGCTCTAAATTCCTTTGGCACAGCTGTTAATTCTCTGTATGTGCTCAGTGGTGGCTCACAGTGGGTTGATGGGTTCAGCCATTCCTGTGGGACAGAGGCCTTGGGACAGGCTGGGCCCTGGCGCTGTTCCTGCAGGCCCTGGGCTGTGGCCTGGTTTGAGGCCGTGCAGAGGAATTTGTGGTATCGTTTGCTTTTCATTCCTGCTTTATCTTCAGATGTATTAGGTCTTCAGGGCTTCTCATTAGTGACTATTCAAAATAAACTGTACAAACGTGGCACAACTGTTACTGTAATGCTGCTGTCCAATCACATGGAAAAAGAACATTTTCCTAAGAAACAGAGCAGGCAAAGCTCTTCGAGCGTTTGCAGATGTGTCTGTCAGTATTCATCCCAGACTGATGGAGGTTTTTCAGAATCACATTTATTTAGAGTTTCTGTCATTCATTATAGCATTGTGTTGACTTGGCTCTTGTAAATTAAATCAAAGTTCTCAATAATAATAAATTTTCAAGGTTTATATGAGGCAGGATATTGGCATAGTTATAAAAGCTGAAATTGGTATGTCCATTAAGTCCCATATTCTTAGGAAGATGATAATTTCAAGTCACTCTTTTTATGGATTGTATTGTTGATGTGATCATTGTAATCAAATTATATTACCTTTGAGAATCTACTGCCAGTCATAAACCATTGTGATTGGATTAATACAAGTATTTAGAGAAAGAACATAATGGTATTAGAGATTACAGGCTCAAAATTGTGACCTATTACTAAGGTGCTTTTTTTTTGTTACAAAGTCATGTTTTATTGTATAGAAAAATATCTGCATGGTAGCTGTCAAATTAATTAATAAGAACCTGCTAACAAATGGGCTTGGCTGACTCAGAGCAGCCAGCTAATAATAAATGAGACTTGGTGAGCCCCCAGTAAAGTAATGATGTTTCTGTCAGGATGTATTAATGGTTGAAGAATATAATATTTTGTTACCAGAATCAGTTATTAGTGCACTCAGATAGGGATTGTCGTTCTTTTTCTTTCAAAGAACACAGAGATCTCAGAGATCTCAGATCTGTAATTTTCGTGCTCTTTCAAAGGTTCAACCTCCCCACCCCAAAGCATTTTTCATCTCATGTCTTGGAATTCTGAGGACAGATAATATATACCTGTGGACAGAAATACAGTTACCTGCTGGAAAGGACTCTGAGAAACTGTGGAGCAGCTGTCTGAAAGAGAGAGAAGTACTTCTTGACCAAATCATGCTGCTCTTCGCCCTCGCAAATCTTGGTGACAGCACTGGGCTCTTCCAGCTGGAACTCTGGGATATATGGAAAGAAACTGGCTTAACATGAGAACACAATTTTCTCCTTGGAAACAGTAATTAGATCTTTACTGCATCTTTTCTGTCACTTATGGAAAAGTGAGTTAACAACTGAAGACAGTGAAGAATTTCTCTCCTTTGGTTTCTGTGGGTCGGGGTATTTCAGTCAGCGCCCTGCACCACATGGAATATTCTGTTTGATGGTTACTTTGTAATTTCAGTAGTTTCTTAGCATTTTGTATTCAAAGGAACACTTCACTATATGAAATTATCTATATGAAGTATAGAATATGTTTAAAAATACCAATTAACCTGCTTCATGTTTCACATACTGAATGGAAGGTAAAACCTTTGTTCCACACAGTGGGCTGACACTGTACATTTCCTTCTTATTCTGCACTGACTGTGCTTTTATGGTCCAGTTGTAGAGAGCTTAGACTGTTTATAAAACTTCTTCAAAAATAATCAGAGCATTCTTATAATCAATAATAATGGCTTAATTTTTATTCATAATGGCATGAATTTATACTAGAGAACAGCACTAAAGTATTTAGAGAGGGAATGAATTTTCCAGATTTATAAACTGCTGCAAATACCTGGACTTGAAAATCCCCAACATTATTTTTTGTTGCATCAAAACAAATTTATTGCACTTCCAGGTAGGGGAATCAGTTCCTTTAACAAGATTTCAGAAATTATCTCCATGCCGTGACAGTAGTTAAACTGTGGTAAGTGGGGGGGGGTGTTTAGTATTAATCAGTTCAGACACTAATAATTATAAAATTCTACGTGTGGTTGAAAATACAATACTAAAAGGCTGTGCTTTCTTTTTGACTTAGGTAAATAAGTGTCTTGTGTGTGAGACCAAACCTGTTGGCAACAGAAGGAGCTGGATTTCCCTTTTCCCTTGGCGGGGAGTGGATTTTTTTGTTGTTGTTGTTCCTACTAAACTGTAGAAAAGATAATATTCATTCCTAAGCATATATATATGTACAGTATTCACAGAAGTATTAATAAACTGTAACATTATTTTAACTTGTTATGCTAATGTTTACATTACAGAATTTGTAAACAAATGTGTATATAAATTTTTTAAAAATACTTTCTTGGTTTTGTGTTTGTTTGTTTGGGGGGGGGTGTTGTTTTAGTGGTTTGTTTGTTTGGGTAATTTTATTGTTATATTATTAAAACATGCTACTTTACCAGAAGAAAATGAAAAATAACATCTTTCCTTGTTTGAAGTAGAGCCTGTTTCCACCTTATTTGTCCTGTTCAGCTGTCTTGGGACTGTCTGAGGTCGAGATCTCCCTGTCCCAAGTGCCCAGAGTTCCAGCCCTGCAGAACAAGTGTCTGAACCCTCAGGGCCTGGCTTCCCACTGCCTCCTCCAGCTGAGATGCTGCTGCTTAATTACCACTTGCAAACTCCCAGGAAGAACAAGATCATTTAAAAGAACTATTGATTTTTCTATGAATCCGAGCAACGGTTCAAGTTGCATTTGGGGAATTGTAATGGCTTTGCATTTCTACGGAGGGCCTGCGGAGTTTAAAGTTTTTCTCTGCAGGAAAAGGCCTATGCAGGATTTACTCCTTTCCCCAACACCTCCCAGAAATTTTAAGGAAATAAGGGAAAAGATTTGTACAAATGATCTGTCAGAAGAAAGCGCAAAGATATTTTTCAGATAATGTTTAAAGTAAGACTTCTGCTGCTGCACTTCTGTCTCTCTGAATGACCTTTTAAGTATTGTGAGCAAACTCACAGTGTTCCCAAAATCTGAATAGAGACCTGACATTTTTGACAATTTTGAAGCAAGCCATGCTTCATTTTGTTCTTGAAAATCATCATGCAAACTATGGTATATGTGTGTTTGTCAGGATTATTTTCTGAATTATTCTTGCCTCTTTTTTTGGCCTGCATTGAAACAACAGGCTTTTATTATGTGAGATTTCTAAGTACCATGATGGTGACTTTATTTCCAGTTCAACAATATCCATGAGGTCGCTCAGCAAGTGCACATACCTTGTCCAGACCACTGCATTTGTCATTGCTAAAGAAGTTATGTCTTAATTTTAAAAGTGATCTTATAGCCTTGCTCATATGCAGGTTATTTTTGTTTCAGTCATGTAGGTCCCTCATTAGTTGCACCTTTTTATCTTTCTGCTGAGCGAACTGTTGTGCTGTGGCTGAGCCTCTGCACTTCTTGCTCTTTGTTCCAAATGCCAGGCCTGTGGTGCCTTGCGCTGGGCCATTCTGTGTGAAGCTTTATGGACTCTGGGCACTTGGACATTTGCTCTTTACACCTTCTTGTGTTGAGTTTGTGGTATTTTTAGAGTCCCTGTTGGATCACTTAAGACCTGCCCTTCCCCAGTTTTCTAGAATTCCTCTATCTGGCAGATTCATCCTTGCACAGTGCTGCAGCTCTGACTTTAACTACTTCATTTTCCTATTCAGAATATTTTCATAATTAGTTTTATTCCTGATGCTACAAGTTGTTCAGAAACAGTTGAGGTACATCAAGAGTTTGTTTTACTTGGTGTGAGTTCTGTGTCATCCGCTTTGCATGACATAAGCCTCTTTTTAACCATTCCAACAGCTGCTAGAGCTGTCAAGTACAAGGTTTTTCGTGGTCACTCTGCCCCTTCCCTCGTCAGCTGTGCCAGGGCTTGGCAGCCTTTCAGTGAAGTGATTTTTCCCTAATATCCAACGAGAGGTTTACATTTACTGGCACAACTCGAGGCCATTTGCTCTTGTCCTGTCGGTTGTTACTGGGGAGACTGACCCCACCTCACCACAGGCTCCTTCCAGGGAGTTGTAGAGAGTCATAAGGTCCGCCCTGAACCTCTTCTCCAGCTCCCTCAGCTGCTCCTCTTCTGACCTGTGCTCCAGACCCTTCCCCAGCTCCAGTGCCCTTCTCTGGACATGATCCAGCCCCTCAATGTCCTTCCTGGATCGAGGAGCCCAAGACTGAGCACAGCACTTGAGGTGCCTCACCAGTGCAGGGGATGATCACTGCCCTGCTCCTGCTGGCCACACCGTTCCGAAGAAAAGTTTCATCAGCAGAGATCACCAAGTGCCTTCCAAAGTGGGAATGTGGGCTTACAGAGAAGTAGGAAATTAAATATAATTTAATACAGTTACATTCTACTTACCAGTCAAAGCAGGTAACACCTCAGACATCTGCCATTGGAAATAGATTTCTTGTCTCCATTGATGTACACAAACAAGTCCATTTCTTAATTATCACACTAAATAAAATAATAACGTCCTTTATGTGGTGCTATTTGAGCTGCTGAGGGGTTTGAAGGGCCTACTTTTCAGATCTGAGCTTTAGTACCAGTTGTATGCTAACACTTTGCTGCATTCAGCTGAGCTATTTGCTCAGATTATCTTGAAGGAGCTCAAACTCTCAGTAGGGTTTTGTTTAATACAGTGATGGAACACACGGTTCTTTGTGCATCCAAACTGATGCATATGGCTTCAAGCAGTTAATAAGATGATAGGCATTTTGCAGTGATAATTTAATTTCAAACAATATATGTATTAGATATAATTGGCATTTTTGGAAACCATCTGGTTGATACTTTTTAGAGGTGAAAAAAAAAAAAGTGTGAATTGGCAGATAAGATACATCAGCACCTCTGAGCAGTTCCACTGTATTGGAAAATGGAGGGTAATTGGACCCTGGAAAAAAAAGGAAAATAAAAGCAAGCACATGTTCTGACCCAGCAAGAAGCAACAGAAAAAGTGAGTGAGGAATTCAATGTAGGAATACATTAAAAAATGTTTAAAATTGTACTACATCAAACTGCCACCATATGTTCCATGATGAGCTACAACAAAGCGGGTAATGGATCTGTTACAGAGTCTGTCAAGCCACAGCACCCTTTGGATATGTCAGTAATTAACAAATAACATCTGCTGTCAACTGCTGCACTTAATCAGCATGGGCAGGGTTCTCCTCCCTGCATGACAGAGGTAGAGAGTGATATTCTGCTTTTCCTTTGGGATTGAACATTTCTTTGACCACCTTGCTGTATGCAGAACTCCTGCTGGGATGTAATTAATGGGAAATCTGGCCGTGCAGAAGCAGCAGAACACAGTTAAACTGGCACTATCGGTGAGGGCTGTGACTACCTCTGATAACTCCTGATGGCCGCAGTGCCCGACGCTGTTTACAGATGCACCTTCAGAGGGCACGGGCAGCCTTGGCAGATCTGCACAGACACTAATGAGAGCCTTGGTTTGACGATGCAGAGCAGGTATGTTCTTGTTTTGTTGATAACAGGGACGTGAAAATGTGTTAAATCAGACCCTGTTAATTGACTCCTCGGTTACAGAGAAGCTGTCAAATGCACCTTGAGAAGCATCACCAATATAAGGTACATTCAAAAAAGGGCAGTTTAAGATCCTGAAGGTCTCAACAGGACGGAGTTTCAAAGCTTCTCTCAGTTGCAGTAGCAGTGAAGTGGATCTATTTATCCTCCCCATTTCTGCATCCACCCTGTCCTGAGATTTTACAAAGGTCCTCCAGACTACAGGAATGCTGGATGCACTGAAGTAGCTCTGTGCCCTTTAAGTGCAGCTGGTGCAGAGAAATGGGGATTTGCAAAGCAAGGATCTGACCTTTCATTGATATCCATGTGTTCGAGAAAGGATTTTAATACAAATCTTAGAAATCTTGTGCCAGAACAACAATCTGAAATAATGAGATTTTCCTTTAATCTTCATTAGGATTCATTACATAGCTAATATATGATTCATTACAGAGATAATGAATATCGAATTAGTTAAAATAACACTCAAAATTCTAATAGGAGGTGCTTAAATTGGTAAATAATTTTCATAAATTGAAGTGAGTTTGTTTAATCCCAATTTGTTGCTGCTGCAGTGTCACTGTGCTGATGGAGTGGGAGTTTCAAGCATCCTCTGCTCCAATCAGACTGGTTTTGGATGCACAGAATAATTCAATCTCTGAGATTATCCCTCTGCTCTGTCCCACGATTTGCAATAAGGAAATACCAACTTCAAACAGTAACTTTTGAATAAGACACTATAGTATCGAGTCAAGGCTATCAGAGCTAGACAGTGTGCACAGCCCCACTTTGAGGAGCATGTTATCTTTGTCCCTGATGGCTCTGCTTCACCAGCTCTGGGAATTACCTTCCTTCTCTGCCCCATTCAGTTGGATAAGAAAAAATGTAGTAAAACACCCCTCTTTGTTCTTTACTTACAAATGAGAATAATTTAGGGCTGAAAATCCTCACTTTAGGTTTGTCTTTGCACATCAACTGTTCTGATGTCATTTAAAGAACAGAGAGCCCTTTTGAGTTTCACTTTTGGCACGTAAAATATAAAAAATATAATCTGACCTGATAATGTAATTCTATTTAAGAAACAGAGTCTGTGCTGGATAACAAATGTAGATACCTCTGTCATGAAGCCTCATGGGGTTTCACACCCAATTATCTATGACCACCACAGCAATTCTCTTTTAATTAGAAATTGACCCTCTGCTCATGGCCTGTCTGTGCTAAAGCATGAAATTCTGCTACACACTTAAGCACCTTATTTATTTGTTTATATATTGATTGTAACTCGCTGTGTCAAATGACTTCTTTATGCAGTAGTACTCTGTTTTTTTGACTCAAACATTGATTGGACTTTTAATTCTTCAATGTGCCCTTGACCCACTTTCAATCTGTGTATAATGGGCAGGTCACACCAGGAAAAGAAGTGTGTTGGAGGTGTTAATACATGTAATAATATGGTTGGTAAGGTGGAAGCAGCTCTCTCACTTGTGCTTAAGGGGAAGGACTCTCTGTGAATTCTTCAGGCTGCATTCAAGCTCAAGTTGGTTTTATATAATTTCAAAAGAAAGGAGCCTCTGCCCATACAGAAGTATTGGATAATGTGTGAAGTTGGCTATATTTGTGTCTACACTTGAACAAAAAACACCACAGGGTGTTTTGGTGACAAATGTAAGAGATTTATTCCTGCTCTTAGGAAAATAAGATGAAAGGGATGAGGATAAGTTATGTGCAATGTTGAGGGCAATTCTAAAAGTTGCGCATCAGATCTGTGCTTGGGGCACAAGCCCAAAACCAAAGGATATGATCCTAAACTCTCTCTCCTGTAATCCTGGGGAGAGCAGAGACTCATGATTCCTGGAATCCAAACCAAAACTCTGCAATTACAAAGCTCTGTGGTTTCCAATGTAAGTGTAGAACCTAAAAGTACAAACACCTCTTTCTAAGATAAAACAAATCTCTCCCCAGACAAAATGCTACAGCACAGATAATTTCTTTTGAGGAAACAGGACAAGAATAGAACACAGTTCAGAAATGTACTTAGAGAGATAAGACCAATCAATATAAGCACTTCCTTAGCAGAATAGAAAAGTATACAACAAACCAGAATAAATTCATGCATTGCAAAGTCCAGAGAGATTGTTTTTGGATGTTTGATCCACTGGCAGCAACTACTTACAACAGGCAAGGCCTGAAGGCCTTTAGTCTTTAATCTGGGGTGCTTGGGTTGCAAGAGGTTCAGGGTTGTACACTGAGAGAAAGAGCACAAAACATTCAGCTTAAAACAGAAGGTTCCCCCATCTGGTATCTTCCACAAGATCTCTGTTGTGTGCCATGACATACAGTGAGAGAGGCTTTAGCATTTGTGTAAATTCATCAGCCAGGTTGGCCGGCAATGCCTCGTGGAACAATTGCCACTCACTGTATGCTATGAAATTCATACAAATTCTATCATATCTCACCAAAACCAGCAAAAAGTAACCCAAACCAATTTCAGCTTTGTGGCCACTTCATGGATTAGAGGTGACATCAGACAGGTGACAACTGAGCTTTCTCAACTTTGTTATGTAATGCTTCTCCCAGCTTGGTCTTAAATGTGACACTGAAACTCAAATACTGGAATCAGAACTGAAACGCAGCTGGTACTTTTTTTCTGAACATGCCCGGCATAGACAGAAATGGTATTTTTAATTTAATCTGTCTGAAAACATTCCTTAAACAAGTACTAAATAGTTCTTAAGAAGCACAAGTAAATCGGGCAATCGGCATGTACCTTTAATTACAATTAACAATTGTTCTGGAGTCAGCTGTACAGCAATATTACCAGAAGAAAACCAGCCTATTTTTAAATCTAAAGTCACAGTGGAATTGATTAAGGTTAAAATGAGATTATCCAGCAGTAACAGCTTAAGTGACTCCTAAGGAGCACAGTCAGCATGTATACATGTACGTTTGCCAACACTCCCAGTATAAAACAAATGACTCGTTATAAGGTACCTCTGTTGTGCCTGGATTCAGATTTTCTATGAGTCATCCCTTGATTTACTGAAATAGAATAAGATGAGTAAGAGAGTCAAATTATAGGGAAAAAAGTCTGCAAGCTGTGTAATGTCCAACACTGTTATAGAGAAGGATTCTTCAACTTCCCTGTGCTTTTTATTGGCTCTGCATTTCATATCAGAACCCTTCTGCCATTGGATATCTCCTGTAGGGAGGAGTTTTATAAAATCCTCATGAATAACCAAGGTCAGTATTTGTTACTGCATAGACCATAACAGTCTTCTTTCTGATTACCCTTCTCTATTGGATTTGGAAACTGTAACTGCAAAATTGCATCACATGTAACACTGGGAAGGCACATAGCATGTCTCTATAATGGAAAGCAGTAAAAGCAGTTTTCTATTGCCACCACATTAAGTTGGGATTGGATTTTGCATTATGAATTATCATCTAATTTTATATACTATTGCTACACAGAAGTATAATATTCCATTTGGATGTAACTGAGCTGGAATGTGAGGGAAATTTAAGCATTTGAATAAGGGAAAGAGGAGGGAGAACATCCAAGATTTTTAGTTTTTTATGTTGTCTTCAAGCATCCTATAATTATCACAGACATGTTTTTCACTTAGATAAGTAAAGCACCTATGCAGTACATTATACTATGGCTCTCATCTGAGACAGTTGGAAAAATCCTTAATTCCATCTTTCAGAAAAAGAAATAGCAACTGTGTCCTGCAGAGAAGTGTCAAACCTGAGAATCCTCTGGCTGTGCACAGGGCGACCACATATGGATCCAGTTCTAAGGAGTGTGTATAAAGCCGTACCACAGGGATATATTCTTAAAGCTGAAGCTTTTCCACAGGCCTCATTTTTTTTGAATTATTTATAGTAAAAGGATCCTCAATAAAACACCAAAGTTGTTACCTACTCTATAGGAGAACCAATGAATAAATGGTAATGCTCGAGTTGTGGGTTTATAATATTTAGTTCAAGACAAGCTTCTGTGAAAAGTAATTTTTAAAAAATAACGATTAAAGATTTACCTTTGATTTGTAAAACCTTTGTCTATTTGTGTTTCCACTGTTCATTGTTATGTAACTGTTCCCCATGGCCCATGAAAATCAGGTTCAGTCTGAGGTTAAATTGTACCTTGTCAAAGCAGGGATGTGACCCAGTATGAACGACTTGTATGACTCCATTTGTTTCCCTGCTTTGGAAATCTCTTGACTCCGTGTACCTGCGTGCGTAGGAAGAGCAGAGCAGATGTGAGGGAAAGGTCAGGGATGCTGTGAAGTCTGTGAGGCTTTCCTTTTACCTTCCATGAGATTTAGATGCTTCCTTAGTGCAGATACATAACAAAACATTCCTCAGTGAACAGCAGGGCTGTTTATTTTTAGAAAAGTATAAACTAGGAAAGGAAAACCACAAATCTGTGTAATATTCAACTAAAAAGAAGGTTCCCTGACATATAGGCATATTTTCTATATTCATAGCGAAGAACTGAATATTTGCAACTGATAAACTGAAACAATTTGTGTGTCTGTGTGTAGCTTTAATAAATCTAAATCACAAAGTTTGCCAAGGCACTGGAGAACAGAGAATTGCTTCTTTGTGGCTGCACATCTTTTGTTAGATTTTACCGGAGTAAATCGTGCTGAGTTTGACATTCTAACAAAGGATAATCCTTTGAACAGTTCAAGTTATTGTGCTCTATTAGCTATAAACAGGGGATAAACTGTGATAATTTTCCCATTAGAAGTGGGTTAGCTGAGACTGTAATGGAGTACACAGTATTTAAAGATCAATGCCACCATAGATTAACTGTGCCATATACTGAGAGACATTGAGAAGGATTCCCAGTATTTGGTTTCTCCAGATGTGCCACATTGTGATGACAAGTATCCAGGAAATGCAATCCACGGGCTGAGCCTACAGCTCCTTCCCACATTCAGAGGAAACCAGAGTAGCTTTGTCCAAGGCATAGCCAAGGTGACTCTCTGGCTCCTGTGACTCTTGATCTCTGAGTTCTCTTTGTTTCCTGTTTGTTACATCCCTCTTGCCTGTAGGTTAGAGCTTTACAAGGACATTCTGTTAAAGAAGAAAGAAAGAAAAAACCCCAACAATGAAACTGATTACCTTTATTCTGGTGTCAAAAGGTTTCCCAGAGCCAACGTTTGCTTTCGTATTTCAATGTGTGTTTTAGACTTGTTTCTCTGGGTCTGGCAAACATGGGTGCCAATGGCTCATTTTGGAACTGGGTGTTGTCTAATCCTTTTCTCTCTCTGGTGTCAGGTTTGTACTCACCCTACTCACATTTTCTTTTATTTCAGACTTGCATCACACAGCTTGGAAAGCAATTTGTCTGGGCTGGCCCCTGGCTGAGAAGCAGTTCCTGCTGTCTGGCAAGTCATCTCAAGGATACCTGTTCTGGAAGCAAACAGAAAAGGCTGTTGTTACTCCATCAAACAAATGTTTGCATGGTGCTGTCTTCTTTTGTTTGTGCAAGAATGCAAAAGTGTGTTTAGACACGGAGAGATACTGCCATGGACTCCAACTGGACAGAGGCAGTTGGGCAGACGTGGTTTGGGGAGGAAGAGGGAGAGGACATTGACTGGGTAAGTCATGGAACAGATGACATGTAACAGATGACATAGTTCATAAAATAAGGCAATTCAAATTCCTTCTCTTCAAGGCTATATACATTATGAACCTAAATGCCAGTTTTCCTTCTTATTCTCAAGGCAACAGCAAATTTTCATGGATGGAGAGGAGTCTCGCTTTGACCTAATGAAAACTGAAATACAATTGAAAGTAAGCTTGAACAATCCAGGAACATTTAACTGGAAATGGCAAGCAGGGAACCTGTGAAGAGTTACAATTGTTCCTGTGATGTTCCCTTGTTTGCAGATCAGGCATTTCATTATAGTTGGTGAGTGGAAGGATGGAAATACAATAAAAGCAAACAATTTTCACTTTTCTTTCTTGTAACAAATCTGTGCCTGAAAAAAAGAGACACTGAGACTTCCACTGGTGAAATCTGTGCAATATATTTCTCCTTCAGTAGGCCCTTGGTGGAAAGGATTTCCAAGGTATTTCCAAGGAGTTTCAGGAACCAGCTCCTGCTCTGAGGTTAAGCACACCTCACTCTGGGTGGTTACACACACCCTGTTCTGCATGGCAGCAGACATGAGTGGCACTTTTTCAGGGAGAAAAGTTGTTTATTCAGCAGTGGTACAATTTGAGCACGGAAGCCACTGGCATAAATAAATGAAAGCAATTTATGTATGTACATAAACGGCATAGTGTGAGATTCCCATTTGTAAAGTGGTGTAATGTACTACGGAGGCTTTTTAGTGTGAAAGAAAGGCATCAGAAACAATTCTGAAGCATATAAAGCTGACTGTGTGTAATCCTCCCCCAAAAAGAGCCACGTGAGAAAACAAGGCACTGTTACAAAGGATATTGTAGAATATATTAAAGCAGCATCCTGACAGAAACCCCGGGGTGTATTTAGTCCAGTATTTACAAAAGGACTTATGCTCCAGAATTACATTCACCAGTACAACTATGGGACTTCATTGCTTCCCACCATTCTTAAAGAATTTATCTTTCTAAGTTAAGATACATTAAACTCCTTCCAAAAGCTTATTCAGACAGTGAATTCGGATACTGAGTTTTAGGCAATAAGAGAGGAGCTCATAGGTCAGGTTAATGCCGACCCACATATTAGTGCAGTGCTGCACTTCCTTCCCTCACCCTAAATTGATTTTACATTGTGTGTAGTGAAATTTGGCCACAGCTGACATTTAATCACCTACCTAGAGACCAAGGCAAGACAAGATGGCAGATTTTATGGCTTTTGTACTGTCAAAAACTTCTGCAAGGGTCAGGAATTAGCAGGAGTAGCCCCAGTGGAGGAGCCACGTCTCTGCCGTTTATATTTGAGTTACTACTTGAGTGACAAACTCAGAAAATGCCAGAGTTGAGGGACTGAAAAGCAAGCACTAGGAGTGCACAGAACAAGAGAAGCATGTTATAATTATGGCTAGTCTGCATAAAAACTGTGAAAAATGACACTGTAGAAATCAATCAGTCTGTTGTGTAAACCAAAGATTGCCCTAAGCAAAAAAACTGGAATAACTTCCATATTAAGGAGCTTAAGCCATAATTTAGCAAAGTTAAAATTAATGTAATCCTATCATCCTTTATAAAACACTGGAATTAATATTGTTTGAGAAAATATAAAGTTAATCAATATTGCACCTACGAAAATGAATAGTGTTCACACAAATAAGATAAGCCAAAGGCAGCATGTACATCTTAATCAGGGAACACAAAAGCAAGAGCTCTGGGGGGAACCTGGAATGGTTGTCTAGGAAACAGCAACAAAAAAAACGCAGGATATGAATTCTGCTGTTAACAAGCAGTCAAGGTTCATGCAGACAGTACAACTTTGCAAGGAACAAATTTTGAGAATTAGAATCTCTTCTGAGAGTTCCCAGATAACATAAAGTTTTGGAAATGTCACACCATTTAGACAAACAGCTGTGATGCAACAAGCAAAAATCCCCTGCAGCATTGTAGATAGCCCAAGCCAGTCACCACACCTCGCATACAAATTCTCTACTTTTGTTAAGTGGCTGATTTTTCTCAACCATCTTCACATCCACATGTAAATAAACACCAATGAGAGTCTGACAGTGACATATTTATTGTAGGTGTTAAATCTGTGCATGGTACTTGTAAGACAATATTGAGAGCCAGCACGTAGTATTGTACTTTCCCAGTTGTAACAAGCTGGTGGGATGAGGTACTGGCAAAACATTATTAAAATGAATATATTTGCTTGTTTTTAATTTCATGCACATCTTCGCTTTCTGCAGGTCAATCTGAAATGTCAGACAATTACAACACATCACATCCTTTTATATCAGATGCCCTTGGGTTTTGTTTCAACCAATTATTGGTTCTACTTGTGAAAGGCAAATTGAGAGTTCATGAACAAAAATTGAATCTGCAAATTATCTTCCTGTCCTGGATATCAACAGTGTCCAGGGGTCAGCATTAAAGGATGAACTTTGTAACATGCTGTGTCTAACAAAAAAAAAACAAACCAAAAAACCCAAACCAAAACACACACACACAAGCATAGTGTCAGGGTTTTCTTTTCTTCCCCTCCAATTTGCAGCAGGGCAGTATCATGGGAAGCTGAGAAATGTAAAGTGTTATTGGTCGCAACATATTTTTTTCTGTTATCTTCCTTGACATGTGTTTTGGAGCAAGGATATCAGTAGCTGAAAGGGGTCTTTTTACTGTAGTCAAGAAAGTTACCTGTGTAATATCAGAGCCCCCGTGAGTGGCCTCCTCTCTGAGCAGCGGGTGCGTGTGTTATCGCCGCGGCGCAGGAGGAAAGGCCAATATGATAAGGGGAAATTGCCAGTTTCCTTGACAAACTTCGTGTCATCCTCCTGAATTTCACCTCCTCTTGGATACCTGTCAACCACCCCCCCTCAAGGAGACAGGTAATAAACAGGGCTGGAATCTGAATGGAGGGAGAGCAGCGCAGATCAATCCTGCGGCTGGTGGGAGCACACAGGGACGGTGTGTTCGGGCTGTTCCCAGCCACTTGTGCCGGGCCGCAGGTGGAATCTGGCTGGTGTGCAGTGGGACAATGTGAGCGCCTTCCAGCCCCGCTCCCTCGGGTGTCTGGCGCAGCATCATCTGCCCTTCAGCTTCTCTCTCTTCCAGCTGAAATCAAAGCTTCAGTCTTTGTCACGAGCTTTCCTCTCTGCACAAAGCATCTGCCACCTCCTTGGCAGGTGTCTTCCCCTCTGAAAGGGCAGCTCAGCTCCCAGCGCCACCGCTGGCTGCCGATCAGGCCTTCCGCGGAAACTTTCCCTAAATTCATCAGCCTGAAGTCTTCACGTACTTTCTTCCCGCGGGGTGCCCTGCTCCACCAACCTTCTGTAAATTTTAACTGGAGTGATTTTTCCGTGCTCACTCTGCCGCAGTTAACAATAAAGGACAGGGGCTGACCCAGGCCACCCCTCGGCCCAGCCGGGAGTGTCCCGCTATGTCCGAGCAGGCGGAGGATGGAAACTGTGCAAACCTGTCCAGAAAACCCGGTTAAAGCGCATCCCGGGGCTCCCTCCCCACAGCGCCTCACTCACATCGTGGGGCTGTGTCCGCATTTCCCTCCCAGCCGGCCCGGTGCCGTCCCAGCCGTGCCCGGGTTTCCCTCACAGTGTCCCGGGTCTGTGCCAGGGTTTCCCTCACGGTCTCCAGGGAAGATCAGCCGCGCAGTTTCTGGAATCGTCTGAGGGCTCAGCCCTGCCCTGAGGCGCCCTTCCCTCCCTGCCCGGTTCCCCAATCTCTCCAGGCCTGGAGGACGTTATCATGAATAATTTTTTAAAACCCAGCTTTTTGCCCGAACTTTCGTCCTGCCCGAGGGTAAACCCACCAAGGATATGGAGATACACATGGGAAACCCCCCTTTGGGAAGCCATGAACTGCCGTGTCCCAGGCGAGCTGGCCGGCTGTGGGGCTGTGGAGAAAGGCAGCAGATGTTTAATGTCTGTTTGTTCAGTGGGAAATGCCACGAGGCTCTTCACTGCTCAGCCCTTTATGGTATTTCCCTTATGGCTGCCTTGCTTCTTTTGTTCCTCCTTGGCAAGCGAAACGAGGAAGGAACTCGTGAATTAATAGAGGAGGAGGTGTCAAAATTTAAATGAATTTTTTTCCTTGCGAGTATTTACTCCATTCTCAACACTTGTCACTGGGGGAAGTAATACAGTTACTCATAAAAGAGAAATCTGATTTTTAATGTGAGAATTTGTGAGGCAGAAGGTTCTGGAGGAAACCTGCCTTTTTTCACCACCTCAGGAAGATCAAGTTACTCAAGTTACCAAAGGGTGACGAGTCCTCTACTCTCACTGTTAATGTTATTAGTCTATTTAGCAAAGGATTCACTCCTTTTTGCTAAAGTCTATAGCAATATACGTGAATTAACTTCACAACTGTTTTTGAAATTTATAGTCACAGCTCATTTCTAAACAGGTATTTGTGCTGTAGATGTGCTCCAGCCCTCAAAAAGCCTGGAGACCAGAAACATCTCGGTTCTTCAAAATTAAGCCAGAAACCTTTGTACTTTCTCTTTTCAGTCCACGTTACAGACTCAATGATCTTTTGTCTTTGAGTGTATTCGTTTCTCCCTTGGTACTCTACTGCAGCAGTACTCACCTGGCAAATTAATCTAAAATGAAGTTTACAACCATCTGGCTGAAGTTTCTAGACCTCAGAAGGACTTGATTTGTGGGATGGGACAGGATTCAATTCAGTTGTAATTTTAAATACAAGTTTAAGTAACGGCCCTTCATCATTCTTGAGCCAATTATATCTAATTGCTTATAGATTACCTATCATATGTGGTTGCAGTTAATTGTACAGCACCCCACCAAACTGGTAAATACAATTGTCCTCAACTTCCAATAAACTATAGAAAGACAGATACGAATAACTGGCATGACAGATGGGACTGCAGTAAGAGTATGGTTGCTATGTGTCACTTTTACTAATATGTTATGGATCAGCATTCAAAAATAAGCCCATTAACACTGTGGAGAAACAGGAAGTCATTGGCAGGGCAAGGAAAAGTATTTATGAATACCATTTCCTAATCCTTCACTCTAACCACTAAACCCTGTTGTCATTGAGATCTCAAAAACAGAGGATGTTTTTATTCCTAAACTCTGATAGTGCATTTTTATTCAAGGTTTACATCACATATTGTATTATGGAAGATGTTGACAAAGCAGAATTTCTTTAAGGAATGACAACCTATTATGCAAATGCTGCTTTATTTGCAGTGTCTGTGACTCAGTGGACTGATGTTAGTGTCACTTGTTGGGAATTCTGAGGTGAGGAGGCTACAAATAAACCAAGTCTCTGCCTTCCCAGTCATACACAGGGAATGTGCTCTCTGATAATTCTGTAACTATGTAAGCACATCATTGTTTTAGCCAGCCCTGGGAGCAGTTTTGCCCTGTTGTGCCCTTTACTGTGGCAAGTGAAATGTGCATCAGATATAGGTAAGTGTATGTTTAGTGTGTAAATTTCCATAGGAGGAGCCTGACCCTGACCTTCTCTCATTGTGAAGGGTTTTGGATAACTTCTGTCTTTGAAAAAGGAATACAAAATTCCTTTTAGAGTGAAGTGAATGAAAAATAATCTCTGTTTGGACTATGAGGAGTTACTTAATTAGTTTTCAAAACATGTAAGAGAAATTAGTTCTCAAAACATGGAACAGAACTCTCCAGTGTCTGCAGTAAAACAGACTAGAGCATCTTTCATAACTTGTTTTCTGGTGATCTGCAGCATAATAGCTATGGAACAAGAAGATCCCGTGTGGTTCAGGTTCCTGGTGTCTGTTAATAATGGTGATTAAAAACCACAAACAAACATACTAAAAAACAAACAAGAATCCTTGATTCTGTGCTAATTAGTATATGGCATACTGCAAATCATCAAGATAACTATGGCTGGTTTAGTTAAGAAAACATTGTGGTGAGCATGTAGAAATACTAGATAGGGAGATAACCTTCCCAAACCCCAAAATATCACATTAAAATATATATAGTGAGCACAATATTGGTCTCTGCTGCTTTTAGATGTGGGAGAATAATTCAGCCATTATCATTCAGGGAGCAGAAGCAGTCACAGGCCATATTTTCTCCTTGAGTATTGATGGGCTGTATTTGTACACATTGGTTGGGAGTGTTTTGGATCATTATAGCTGTGCCTCTTGTGAAGTGTAGGTGTTTGCATTCCTGACTCTCACAGAGCTGTGAGGGCTTGGAAACACCCGTCTCTGAGCTAGCTGGTGTTGAATGTGCGTGTGTGGGGCTTTCTTTAGCAGAACCAGGAGTCTTTGCCAAGCTCTTGGGTAATGAATGAACCTGCTGAAGGCAGAGGATGCAAAGGTTAAATAGAAGAAGGAAGGTAGATCAGTGCATGTGTCTTGAAGGTTCGTGACAGGGTTCAGGAATTCAAGCACTAATCATTGGGCTCTGTGTCTATTTGTCCTGGGCAGTGATGGGGTACATTGCTGCTATCTTAGAGGTGCTGTGTCCTCCCTCCTCCTCCACAGTAACAGAGAACTCAATGCCAGTTTTATTCCTTGTTTTCCAGTATGAAGAGAAAGCTTGTGCCCTTCCTGTGAAGATCATGAAAAGGGTAATTTTGCCCTCTGGTTTTCCTTCTGTACTGCTATAGTGGAGATACTGGGATTACTCCTCTTTAGAAGATGGAGCTCCACCTCTTGCTTCCACAGTTTCTATACACAGAAAATCCACTTTCCTGTTTCTCTGGGAGCTTGGGGAGGTTTATTTAGTGTTTGAAAATAAAGCATCGTTTTCTTTTCTGAAGGAGGGCGCCCAACCTGGGAAGGAAGGGGAGAAGGGTTGTGAAACATTGTGGGCTGGGATCACAACCTCCTGATGGATGTTTCCCATGTCAACAACACTATTTGGGATCATTGCCCAAATCCCAGGTTTGTGTGATTTCATCCTTTCAGGGTAACTAGTGAAATTGGTTCTAAATTCACTTAGTATGAATTATAAAAACATAGGGCATGAGCAGAAGCACAACTTCTGTCCCTTGCATGTTAATATCAGAAAAAAAGGTGTAAGTAGACCATGGAGACCAGGAACTGTAACAAAATTTGGAGGGGTTTCCAGTTTCTATAGCTTTTACATTCTTACTGACCAAGTCTCTACATTTTCATCCTCTTCTAGGGTTTATCTTCCATGTGTCTGGAGTCTGAGAGTGGGATGAACTGTGCAGGTTAGCAGGCTTGCCAATAGCTCTCTTTGCTTGTTTTTCAACAGTAAATAGAAACTAAATATTAAACTGGAAATGGCAAAAAAAGATTGTAAAGGGAGAATTTGTGGTGCTGATTCTGGTTTCTGGGGAGATGGGAGGAAAAGGAGAAGAAAATAAAATAGCCAGATTTCCCAAATGTACACTTAATCCCCTTCTTGTGTGTATGAATTTATTGTAAAATGTAACTCTCTATTACCTCATATTCCTTTGCCTTTCATAAAAAGCTGCCTTGCTTTTTATGACACACGCTGGATTCAAACTAAGACCAAGCTTTGTGACTTCTCTAATCTTTTATTTCAGATTTGCATATAAACAGTAAGTGTACAGCCCCAAAAGGAATGCAAATGTTGCATCTATGTTATAGTCAGCACTAAGATATCTAAGAAAAAGGGAAAACAGATTTATGGTTCTGATACCTGAAAAAGCTGTTTATAGATCTTAATTCAAAGTTGTAGTCAGCTGGGTGGTGGTTTTGATGAAAAGAAATACTCCTCCCTTTTGTCATAAGCTTCCCCTGAGACAGAACTGAACTGTCTTGCTTCATACAGAAATCTGCTGAGATATCAAACCAGATTTGCTCATTCATCTGTGGGATCATTCCACTGGAAAATGTTTTCATCCACCTCACAGACCTATTAGTACCAATGAAGTGTTGATATGTCTAATTATACAAGGTGGGCTGTCTCACAGTTCCTGTTCCCAGAACAGTGTAGGGCCAAGGAGACTTGTGATGTGTTCTTAACATTATTTCCATATTCTTTAGATGCTTTGCAAGTTTATATAAGATGTACTTGGGTTTTTCTTGTTTACAAAAGAGTCTCATCCTCAAGAGGCTTCATGTTTTCTTGCAAATTTCTTTTAAGTAAGAAAAATCAGGTGCCTCCCTCAAGGAATTACCTTCCAGTCTTACAAGAATTACCTTTTGATAGGCTTTCCCCAGCTTACAGAGATTTGGTTACCCCATGAGGACTGTGTCTCATGCCTTAGACTTTCTGAGCCGCTAACTACCTGTGATAGACTCTCCAGATTTTGCATTTCATAACATTTTTGTAGTGAAGTGTACAGGGAAAATATTCCTGCAAGATCCATTTCTTTTATGCACCTTCAGTACAGGCTCACTGGTGAGTGTGCTAAATTAATTTGGTTGCTTAGATCCACCACCTGGGGATAATGAAACTCTGCAGAGCGCAAGAAGGCAACAACACTCAGCTGTTTGTCGTTTCTCTGTCCATTCCTTGGGAGTGCTGTTGTTGATCGTAACACCAGTAACAGTAAAAATGCACAGAGAATCTTGTGGGGTGACTGTGCAGTAACATCCCTGTAGTCTTTGTTTGACATTTGTGCCGTTTCTCATGATGGCGGTATGAGGTTTTGAACAGGAGAAGCTTATGCTGCACTGTACTGTCCTTGTGTTTTTCTTAAACATCTTCATGCAGTCCCCCTCTGCTCCATGAATTCTTATGGGCAAAATGGCTTTACTGCTAATTGGATCTCTAACTGTTAATTTTTTCTGGAAAGCATCTTTGCCATGTAGCAGGGAATGCCTGTCACAGCTCCGTGAGCTCTGCTTGGTGTGAGGGTAGGGAGAGAAACATTCCTTTGGGATTTTTGCATTACACGCAGAGTTCACATTAAATTTTTCTCCTTTGGGGGGCATCTGTTATTTTCATGGCACATTTTGACTGCTGCACATGTAGTGGACAGGATTTGACCCAGCAGCACACGTGTGAAAGGTGATACAGTCTCACACCTATTCCCTGGCAAACTGCTCTACCATGTGATGGACACCCAGCCAGTCACTCTGGGTAACACATTGCTGCCAGTGACCTAGAACTTTGGGTTTTTCATTTCTGCTCCTTTTATAATCAGGCAGGCAGAAACATTTTCTTTGATCAGTCTTCTTTCTATTTTCTTATTCCTTTGCCCTCAGGTACCAGCTTTTATCATATCCCACAGCTCTGTGCATACAAACATTATAAACAAGTGGTAAAGTGTCTGAGTCATCAGATATAGTTCCTCAGGGAGTCCTGCAGAAGAGAAGTGGATCCTGATTTTTGCTGCTGGTGCTGTGCTTAAGTTAAGAGTCCCATGACACTGGTCTGGCACTCATTTATAAGAAAAAAATTCATAACCAGATGAAGAAGTTCAGGAAAAATCAGAATATTTGTAATCTTTTTGTGGGTCTTATGTGCCTGGTAAAAACCAGATGCACATATAGCAGTAACTCGTTCCTGTTGAGTTTTACAGCAAAAGTGGGAAATAACTGCTGTCATTAACAACTACTAAATTTGCATATTTATTATATTATGCCAATGAAGAGCAGGACTGTGAATAAACTAATGTTATAACTGACAAGGGATGTTTTTTGGCTGGTGCCTTGTGTGGAATCTTGTTGCTGTGACAATTGCTGATTTGATGCCTTCCCAAATGCTGTATTTTCAAATAGCTTCTTCCAGGGAAGCCTCCTCAAATAATTCCCTCCAGAATTCCTAGCTCCTGCTGTAATACAAATTATGGTTTTGCCTCCATTTCTTTGTATTAGAAAACAGTATCTGAAGTCATACATGGATGCAATACAGAAACTTATTTCCTGAAATACAGAACCTGTCAATAAAAGATCCATGAAATGCATATAGACAATCTCTCTTCCAATCTATTTCCTAAGATAACCTTGCAAACTTGTAATGCAGGTGTATTTCAGATAGTTTATTATTTCTGTTGTTGAAAGAGAATTACTGAGGAGTGAAAAATAAAGCCAGCCTTTACCCAGTACAATCTTAAAAAAAAGTACTTTCTGTGTCTAGAAAGCATGAAGACAAAGCACACTGATAAGCACTCCAGTGCAGGTGAAATCAGATTTACCATCAACATCATATAGTCATCAGGGTCTGGTGTACTGTGAATTATTAAATGTAATCTTGACAGCTGCTTTCTGCAGCTTGTGGTCTTAGGGTGATAAGAGCCTTTAGACAAAAGGCCTTGGCTTGTGAGAGTTCTGTAATGGTGCTGCACGTGCATTGCCTGTGGCAAGGGCATCGACTTAAAAAGAAATCCAGTGAAACCCAGGGCATGGCAGAGAGGAAAGAGTAATTAATATATCAGAACTGAGATTTTTCTGATGTGACTTGGAATTTAAATGTGGCAAATGAAGCAAGAACCAGTAGATGTCAAGAATTGCCAGTATTGATATTTATGTTTCTGGGAGAGTCCTACCAAAGGACACGGATGCTTTGGTCACCCATCTGTAGGGAACTGGTTTTCAAAGGTCAGCACTAATGTGACACCTCCCTGTTCTCCCAGACTGTCATGTTATCCTTGTGATGTGTAAGAACTAAAGGCAACTCTTCTCTAGCCCCATTTTGAGAGAAATGCCACTCTACTACTATTATTGTGGTATTTATATCACAGCCAACAGCCCCCTCTCTCAGAGCTTGCTTTGAAATGTAGTACTGTGGAGACATGTATTTGTATGGTAACTCAGTTAAAAAAAGTTTTTATATAAGTTTTGGATTTTTATGAATGTTAGTATTTTAACATCATGGTAGTGCTGTCAGTGCTGTAACTTTTGTATTTTTTGTTGAGAAGTACTTCTGTATTAGTTAATTTGAATAAACACTTTAAGTTCCATGACCTTCTGAGAACAAACAAACCATATGCACTACATTGGAAATAGGCTGAGCTTGACATGGCAAAAGAAACATTTTAAATGTATGGATAATATAGGAATGTGTTCCTCTCAGGAAAGGTTGCAGGATACTAAGTTTGACTAGGCAAAAGAAATCTTCAGCAATCTTTAGTTGTTGCTTATCTTCCAAGAGAAACTTGTTGATCCTATCGGAATATGTTGAACACATCTCTGGAGTTAAGACCTGAGTAAAACAGCTATGGAGTGTTTATCCATCATGTTGGATTTCAGAAATAAGTTGGAGAAAGTCCAAAAATACAATTAGTACTATCTAAAGAGAGCAAGTGTATGATATGCCTTGACAGCAAATCCAGCAGGTGAGAAACGTTTATTGAACTAGAAAATTATTGAGCATGAGAATATCCTTCCTGCTTCTATTCACTCTGACATGGTGTGTCTGAGTGTTTCCAAGCAAATTACTTGACATTGCCAAACCTAAATGTGTAAAAATGTGTCAGGTCCCCAAATTCGTCATCAACTCAACCTTTTAAAAAATGTTCTTGGTGTTTTTTCCTTTATTTTGGGGGTAGACGAGCTAATGTGCTGCAGAGATGACCATTGCAGGTTATTTCATGTTATTTTCAGCCAATACAGTGTTCAGAAACCTTAAAAAATAAAAGCTGAAATTCTTAATGTTTTGCAGCTCTGGCAATGAAAATGACCCTGGGAAGATGTGAGAAGGAGCGAGGTCTGGGAATCTCAGTTATAAATTTGGGTTGATATTAAGGAGTTTTAGCAGTGCCCTACATGTGACTTTGTAACTTACACGAAACAAGCAAAAAATAAGTAAGAAAAAACCCAGAGCTCTTTCATGTCTATTTTTGAAAGTATATTTTTTGTTTCTGCAACATTTATTAGAGAAGAAAGCAAGTCAGAATTTCTTAAGGCTTGCTCAGGCTATACACTCTATGGTTCTAGCTGTAGCTACTTAATAGATATAAATTACTTTCTCCCAAATCCCCACCTTGACCAAAAAAATTGGCAGCCAAATTTTGTATGTCTACAATATTAAGCTTCTAGGAGTTGAAATACAAAAACAAATTGCTTTTTTTTAATGCAGGAGTTCATGCATTCTCAAAGAGTAAACCCATGGATATTCAAAGGCTGTGATCAGTGGATCAGACTGGCATTCTCTTTGAAGAAGTAAGAAAGACAAATTTTAATGATATGAATAAATATACCCTGCTGCCAGGTACAAAATAACCTTGTCCTAATTTGTTACAAAGGACTTCAAGCTCTGTTTCAAGTGGAATGGAACTTTCAGAGTAGAATTCCAGGTTGTTGTAGATGTTGAGACTTCTGTTGTTTGGGGGACATTATGTTCCAGTTTGCCAACTTACAGACCAGTTAGAAAATTACTGCAAGATACCATGGCTCAAGTCAGTGAACTGTTAATATCATTGTTTTTTATTTAACAGAAATGGAACAATAAGTGAAACTGTGATCAGAGGGTGCCAAAATAAGATGTTATTTTTCATAAATATTTTATGCTGGGTGTCAAGGGAAGAAGAGGTTATGTGCTTATTTCAGCTTAAGTGAGCAGGGTTTGGAGAGATGACCTCAAGAGGTCCCTTTCAAAATAAAACTTTCTCTGTTCTGGTGGTTGATGGATCAACAAAGTGTATCTGTATGTAGACAACAATGGGAATATTGCAGGAATATTAGGGAGTGTTTTGTTGCCTCCAGAATACCTCTGTACTTGGGCATTAATGTATGAGAACTCCTTAACATACCAGAATAGATCATGGAGGTCCAAAGAGGACACAGGGAGGCCACACTCCTTCTTGGGAGCAAACAGCTCCCAACAATTGTGGTGGGTTATGCTGGCCATGGAAGACACAATCCCGGGCACTTCTGCTCAACCTGCTGCTGGACTTTGACAACCCTTCCCTTGGTACTTGCTGTCCCTCACCATCCCTTGCTCACTGAAGGCCTTGTCACAGAGTATGTGAGCCTGCAATCAACGCTTTAGGATCACTTATCCTGGACAGGAGTGTGAATTTTGGAGCCTGAAAGTATTTTCTTCTTTGTTGTTATTGAAATTCAGCAAAATGATGTGACTGGCAATCTCTGCTTCTTTGAGACTCCAGAGAGCAAAGTGAAGGACAGTGTAACCAGCTGCCATGTGACAGGTTCTCTAGGGTGGCATATGAATATAAAATTATTTCAATGAGCCAAGGTTACTTCTTTCTTTTCCCCAACACGTCAAGAAATGGAAGTATTACATGTGCTTAAAGCTTTAATGTGATTATGGCTCCACAGGATACCAGGACTCAGCCTGTTCCACAGAAACTTTAACATAGTGTTATGCTCCTGCTTACTACATTTGCAACCACTCTTGGGGTGAAAACTTGAGCTGACTAAAAATAACATAAATTTCACTTGTGTTTTACAAAAGAGAAAAGTATTTATTGGGTGTCATGAAAGAGGTATCACAGTCAATGAGGCACATTGTAGAGGCAGAATGAGTCAGATGATGATGTATCATATGCAGGCAGAATCTAACACATTTATTAGTGTCTGGAGCAAGTTAATTCAGCTGCCTTAATCTATGTTTTATAGAATCACTATGATAAAGAAAGTAACCCAGTTTAATTTTAATATCCAAGAAGCCAAGAGACATTGTCATTATTTAAAATTAAGTATAGTTCAATTCAGTGAGATAATATCAAAACAGGGCCTTGAAACATTATTCTAGCCTCATTTTTCCAGAAGTCAAAGTAGGAAAAATTCCCAGTAATTTTGTAATTTAGTTATGATCATAAGCATTCTTTAAATTGGATTAAGGTTAAGTTCCAGATTAATGTTTCCTATTGCACCCCTTAGGCTGCTTCTTTTGTCCATATTCAGTTTTCACGGCCCTATATACTGACAGTTCTTGTATATATAAAGGAGAAAGCTATTTGGAGGGCAGTGATTGGGATCATCCTAATGGATGGTTGTTAAAATTATTTTTCTCTGAGTTCTTGCCCTGTAATTCTATGAACTCAGTGATGCTACAGGTCAGTCTCTATTCAGAGGAAAACCACAGTGTCTCTCAAGATGGCATTTGAAAGCAGAAATGTATAAATATTTTTGAAACATTTAAGCCTCAATGCCAGCATTTGCTTTTAGAAGTGTCACCTTTCATATGCAGATCCATTTTCTCCTCTCTCCTTGCAATGTAAAAGCAACCAATCTTAAATAACGGCAGATACTACATTGTGGGATTTAAGTAAGCTGTAATCAGTAAGCAGGCAAAATAACTTCAGTTACTCACTTTGACTCCTGCTCTTTTGCTCTGCAGCACAGCGTGGTTATTGCAGTTGCTGACCATCCCAAAGGCGTTACTGTGACCCTGGGCAGCATTCCTGGCACTCCCCGGGGAGCACTGAGGCTGCTGGAGCTTTCCAAGCGAGGCTGAGGCAGCTGTGACAGGGATGTAGTTCAGTAGCTCAGTTCCCCAGGTTCCATAACATCATCATGGTTTGGGAGGACTTGTTTCTGAAGAGCCTGGCTTTGACTGAAGAAGTTAAATGGGATGGAACCACAGAAACTAGTAGGGATAGTTGTTGCTTAGCTGACTTTGAAAACCTGGTCCCTTATTTACTGGAACAGCATGAAAAAAAATCAAGCATTAGTCACCCAAATTTCTAAGAATTGTTGTAAAAATACTTGGAAAATCTTTTTGCAAAGCTAGGCAACCATCTGCTACCATTGTTCCTCCCAAAATCTGCTACTAAGTCACTGATGTAGAGGACTAAACGTAAGGTAAGGTGGGATGTTTGTATGTTTGGTAAATACTAAAACAGACACAGAGCTTGGAAAACATTTACTGCAAATGTATCTGACCAGCCAAACTGTTCTGCTGTCCTTTCTGAAGCCAGAGACACATACTGTCCTCCAGAGGTGCTGCCCTATTTTCTCTCGTCAGCCTTCAGATGGATGGGATTGTGGGGAGACAGAGCACATTTGCTACTGGCACAGAAATAAATGCACCAGCCTACAAATTCTTATATCCTATTTAAGAAAAGCTATTTGTCACCACAATGGTGGAACAAAGCTTGTACAATTCCTCTTGTATGACTGGGATGTACTCTGCAACATAGAAATGTTAATGCTTCCTGCTGCTTTTAAAATCTGTGCCTCATTCTGACTGGGGGTTTCAGTCTTTTGAACAAATGTGGTTTTTTTTCCCCAACTCACTCAATCACCCAGATTTATTTCGTTGTATTATACCACCTGGAGAGGAAAGAAAAAGGAATGTTTACTGAAAGCTGCTGTCTGCTAGAGGCCAATTATCAGATCTACTTTTCTTGAGACAAATTTTGAAAAGAATTCATAAAGATTTTTACAGTTTGTAGCTCATTGACAAGTTCAACCAATAGTAATGTGGAAGCTTGAGCCTTTCTGCAAGGCCATGCAAAGTGTGGTAGGTGACAGCAGTCCCTCTGTGCTGGGCTGTGTGGATGAGACTGGCTGTGCCTTAAAGCAGACACTGATTGGGTTAAAAAAGTACATGTATTGAACACAAAGTATGAAAAGGCCTTTTTCCTCATGCTTTCTTCTTTCATGTCAGACATTTTGAAAGGAGATGTCCAGTGCCCTGCAGACAGAGTGCCCTGTGCTGTGTCAGTGCCAGGAGGACACTGCTCAGTGTCACAGGTAACAATCCAGCCAGGTGCTCAAAGTGGTTCAGCAACTGCCCCCAGTGTGGACTCTCCAAGGGCAGGGACTTGGTCTTTCACAAGTGTTGTGAGCCAGTTAAGCAAACGGATCATCTGCTCTGTTTTAAGCAGAAGATGGTAGGGTGACTCGGAGTGGCCTGCTAGACTGTGAGGGATCTAGGTTGGTGTTACGCTCTGGGATGTGCTCTCGGTCTCTGTACGGGTGTTAGGTGGTGAGTTGGACTAGATGATCCTTGTGACTCCCTTCCAACTCATAATATTCTGTGATTCTGTGATTCTGTGACCTGGACCATTTCCAGTATTTTGCTTTCTTGCTCTCAGTTCCCCTTGAACAGAAAATGGCAAACATAGTGCTGAGAGTGAAGTGAAAGGCGTGTGCTGAGGGCAGCTCTGCAATCTCTGTAATGAGGGGCAGTTCTAATTATGCATTTACTGAATATAACGTCACAAGATCATTGACAGCTAATCAGAAACTTCCAAACTTGATCAGCATTCAAAGACACACTGTGACCCAACTTCACATTTATGCCTTTGTAACAAACCTTATGTAGATTCTGTTTGCAGTGACCTTTAATGAAAACACACCAGAACTTTGGAGGAATCAAAATGTTGACTATTTTCCTCTTGCTCTAATTCCTTCAGAGTAAGCACAAGAGCTTTTAGAAAAAGTTCAACAATTTAATTCACTAACCAGACTTACATACATAAGTATGTTCACATGGCATTTGATTTGCCTTAGTTCAGAGTAGTAAAGTTCTGATTTAGAAGTAGGGTAAGGAAATAAAATAACTTCCACATGTTTTGGTTGATGCTAAATATTAGGTATTAAATTCCACCAGTACCTTTGCTACTTTTACACTGTGCTTAGTGAAATTTCATGTCCAGGAGCAGAGATGGTGTCCAGTTTGATACCAGATCGAGTAATCGAATTAGGATATTTTGGAGGATTACTGAGATTCTGATTTCCCCCTCATTAGCATCACTCACAAAGTGGCTAACAACTCCAGCACATCAAAATGTTTTTGAATAATATTTCTGAAAGCTTTCAGAGTCTTGGGTGGAACTTGGTCCCATTTTGCAAAGGCTGTAACAGCATTCAAACTCAAGAATGCTTTTTTACTAAAAAGCTTTCTTTGCTAAATGGTTATTTTTATAAAGACTTTTAAGTGCATTAAAATGCATTAGTCACATGTCTTGCTCAGTACTCATCACTGAATATTAGCTACTCAGGGCTGAGGTGATAAAAAGGTGCAATGCACTTGAATATTCAGTAGTACAGAACTTGCTGCCATGGTACCAGTTTTCAGGCACAGTTCAGTCAAGGCAAGTTCTATCTGGGAAAAAATCTACCAGACTATTCCTTCTTCTTGCTTCTTTATTAAACCTCTGCATGTGGAGAGTTGGCTGGACAACTCCCCTATTCTGAGCATTGGTGTTAATTTTAAATAATTGTACTGAATCTAAGTAGTCACCATTAGTGTCTGAATGCACTCCTGGAAACTCAGTTCCCCTGTTCCCTCTGTGATGCTTCTGTGTCTCAGACCATCAGAAATCCTCTGCACAGTTGGAGACCCTGTTAAAGTCTCTGCAGTGAAAATGCTGGATATAATTTAGTTTTCTGGTAGTATTAAAGTAATGAGTCAAAGATGAGAATCAACTTTGAAGAAAAGGTTGTGTGAGTTCTCCAGCTGAGAGATAAATGGTACTGATGGGTGTGCTCTATATTTGCTGGGGTTTTATTGTGTTAAAGAATGCAATTTCCAAGGTTTTTTTTCTTTTAGCTTGACCATTCTTGTTAACTGAGAGACTTCAAAAGGATGCCTGTCCCCTCCCATGACCTGGCAAACACTGACACACAAGTTTTTAAGAAAATGGGTAATTATAATCTGTTTCTTATGGCCTTTTGTCAGGCTACTCCAGTATCTTCCTACCAAGAGCACAGCTCATGCCTAAAGCCCCAGATGGGCTGACTGGGCAGTGCAGAATAATAAACATGGAGTTGGCACTCACCTGTGCAATTAAAACAATAATTAAAATCCCTCAGATTTTTTTATTAATAGCATTTAAAAATATTTTGCTTAAATGTTTAGAGGAATTTCTGCAAGCACGTTACTTGCTGTAGTACTATAGAAACTTCTCTATTTCTAGCACTGATGTAAAGAGGAAAAAGAGATAAATATCCAAGAAAAGAGCTCTAAGACTGTATTGAGACACCCCAGAAACAGGTAAACAAGATCAAAGTAAATTGCAGTAATTAATCTTCTACTTGTTAAATGTATATAAAGAACTTTAGAAGAAAATTACAAAATTTCTTTCAGTCCATGAGGCTGTAAGTTCAGAAGGTAAGAAAGAAGCCTTATCATTAATTAGAGTCATTAAAATTAAAAATTGATCACATGTGCTAAATAATTCCATTTAAGTATGTTTATTTTCTTGTAATAAGCAACAATCAACCAGTTAATCAGCAGTGTGTTGGAAATACTGACACTAGTACTGTGAGTGAACTAGTACTGTGAGCGCCATGTCACTTTCTAATATCATGCTGAACAATTCTGAGTGTTGCCATCAAGCATCAGTTCGATCTCTGTCTCATTAACAGACCTCACTTGAGATGCCATTCATTCAGAGTTCATGGGAGGAATAATTAAATATCCTTTGTGTAGTGGTAGTTGAAATGGCAGGAAACCACAAGTGAGCTGAGTGGGAAGCTCAGTGAGAACTTCCATTGTACCTGGGAGCTGAAGGGTTGCACTGAGTATGTGCCTGAAGCTCATCTTTGAGGCAGAAAGTGACCACAGCCAGTGGAGAATGAGAGAAGTCGTCAGGAGTAATGCAAAGGATTGTCTCCCCATGGGGAAACGGGGCTCTTTTCATTGTAAATAGACAATTTTGCAGCAAAGAAATACTTGAACAACCTGTTTCTCAAGCCTCAGAACCCAACCAATTCCAGCACTGCTTTCTAACTTTACCTTAAAACCATGAGGTACCTTCTGTCCTCTGCAATGTGGCCATGGTTAACTGAGATTTGGTTGCAGAGCTGGAGCCTGAACCTCTCTTAGATCTCTGAGTGTGTCTTAACTATGTTGACAGGTTTAGAGCCAACTGCAGTTTCTGTGCTCAGCCTCTGCCAGGCTGTCCTAGTTTCAAAACAGAATCGTCACTACGTGTCGGTCCCCAAGGGCAGCAGCTACTCCAGATTTAATTAAAACTGGGAATGCTAATCAGCAGGTCTGCTTCTAAGTGTGAGATCTCTCACTGTCCCAAAGTTTTGTCTTCTACTGTTGCGGGAAACATTGAAATAATGCTCCTGGGTCACAGATCCCAGAGTCTGCAGTGCCAATATTCTTCACACCTGAAACTTTGGAATAGTGGCAAGTTCATTTGGGGATCGTATGTCTTCAAATACCTCAGTGTAGGGGTTGCATAACTGAATTCTGTAACAAACACCCTTCCTACATTTGTAAATCATAAAACAACAGCAAACCTTTTACTAATGAGTATGTGTAAGGAAGATAAAAAGAACCTGGAGTCACTTAATGCCCTTCCCCACAATGAATTCTATGACATTATGTGTTACAGCTGGTCCCTGGTTCAAGGCCCTTGATTAGGCAGTGCCCCAACCAGGGCATGGCACCTGTGTGGCTTTGTGCCACTGGCTCTTCTTCCAGGGTGTGTATTTTAGGAGGACAGAGGGAAGCAGAAGGACTCTCAAAAGGTAGGAAGCAAGACAATGTCCTGAAGCACAGCAGTTACGTCTGTTGAAGTCAATACGGTGAAGAATTACGTATTTACTTTGCTGCTTTAAAGAAATGAGGGGGAGGAAGAGGGAATCTAGTGGAAATAGTAAGCAACATATGTAAATGTTTAAATTTGCATTGCTATAATGTTGTCTAAGATTATGGAAATTTCATGGATTTTGCTTTACTTCTGCTGGAAGTTTAGTGTTTATATTTAATTTCTGGGAACCCAAGGGCAAAGCAAAGCAATTAAAATGTTGAAGACTTAAAAATAAACTTCAGAAGCTTCAAGTAAAATACCTTTAGCTGATTAATAGTACAATGCATCTTTAATGAGAAATAAATGAGGATTGCATTGTTTCTTTGGATAAGGAGAGGCATTAGATATCTGCATTGATAATAGAGAGCTTAGAAATAATCTAACTCCATGAGCTGCTTTTCTAGAAGAAAAATAGGAAACTTCTACGCAGCCTAATGCACAGAAAAGCAGGGAAACAAATCTGTAATAGTCTCTTCAGTAAGTGAGATGAATTTTAAAAGAGTCCCATCACTCTTTCGTAGAATTAATTTTGAATAACCCACATAGAAAACACTACCTCCTGTATTTACCCACAGCAAACAAAATTCTGTTAAAAACAGGGCTCAGAAACAGACTTTACAAAATGTTTCTTCACCACTTTCCTACCGGGCCAGTGTATCCAACAAAGGGAATTTGAAAAGTCCTTCGATTGGTAAGATTGGCACCATCTATGTTTTGAAATCCATTGAATTTTAAATATGTATTTCTTGTCTGGGTTAAATTGCTGCACAGTAAAAGGGAATGCTGCTCTCTAAACAATAATTGGTCTATTTCAGCTCTCAAATTGGGTCACAGGTAACAGACAGCACGCTCTGTATTTCTCTCTTTCTCTTTCCTTGCTTTCCTGGAAAAGTGATTGGAACTGTAACCATTACTGCAGTGAGGCAGTGTACTGGTAAATAAATCGTAGTTTTCATGAATGATGGATCCTTTTCCTTTGCCCTGTTTTTGATGGTATTGTTCTGTAGAACATCTTAAAGAACAATGTAGGAGTCTGCAGACTGAACAAAATATGCTGAAATGCATTGAATGCACCTCAGTTATTGCTGGAGTTTATTTTTGGTAATGAACACCTTCTGCATGGGACCATGGGAAAACGAAATAAATTGGAATTATTAATCTTACAGCACTTTGTAGTCATCATATTCCTAAACATGCTTTTTTCATCAAAAGAGAAGGACCAGGGGTGGAGTGGAGATGACATTACTGCTCTACAAAGCTCATGTGCCACATCACTTCTATCCCCCTGTATTTTGAATTGCTCCAACAACGGAACAGGTAAGGTCAAGCTTTGTAGGAGGGCACAGCTGCGCCCCTGTGAGCCAGAGCAGGATTGCTGGGACTCAGCTGCCTTTTTGCTGAAGCACGTGCACAGTTAGAAGGGTCTGATGGGATCTGTGGAACTGGAAGGATCCTCTCCCTTGCTCTGAACACAGTGCCCACCAGGGCAGGTGGGGAACCTGTCTCTGTGGTACATGGAAGTGGATAATATTAACCACTGTTGTTAACAGTGACAATTTATTGATGTTGAATTGCTGTGAGGATCCACTTTGGGAAATGCCACAGGCCATAAGCAAAGAGTCTGCAGGAGCACCCCCCACACCTGCAGAGTGGCAGGAGGGGATGGTGCCAACTCCAGCCGGTAGCACGTCATGAGTTCCTTCCCAGCTGTTTCCCTTCTAATCCGTGTGTTCATGTTCTGGTTCCATGGGGTGACAGCTCCTGATGTGTTCACTTCTGCTCCCCTAACCCATCTGCACAGTCTCACCCATCTTGCCTTAGATCTACTGCAGAACTATGAGATAAATCCACAGGTGTGTGAGAGACGTCGGCAGAGGAAACAGAGTGAGGAACCCTGCAGTCTCTGAGAACCATATTCTTCTGTGCTAACATTATCTTTGTCTCACCTGTCTCCAAAGACAAGTCACTGGTTTCTTACCTGGGGTGCTCTTGACACATTATTCAGACAATCTTTGGGGAGGCAGGTTTGTCACGTGAAGGGCTTGGGTCATTAGAGCAGTATGAGACACCTTCCTGTATTGCTGTACCTTTTTCATATGCAAAAGAGTTAGAAGAACTTGAATATATATAGATAATGCCATTACAAGTTAATTTAAAAGGCAAAATTGTGTCTTTTAACGACGTTATACCTTTCTATGCAATGTTCAAGAAAGATAGGGATATAGTTAGAAGATAGATGTTTCAATTTCTGGCTACCCAAAAGTGACATAACAACACTATAAATTTAAAGAGGATGAGGCTTTAATGGGTCTCCTAGAGGAAGAAAAAAGGTGTTTATTAGTAGAAATGTACTAAACTACCTGCATTTGACAAAGTGCTAATGGAGGAAATTACTTCTAGAGAAACAAATGGAAGTGTCAATTAAAAAAAAGTAATGGCTCTCTGAGTTGAGGGTTGTGGTTTTGCCTTTTTCCTTCCTTAAGAGAAGTGCTGGGTATGTTTTTTGTATTGCTTGAAAAGCTCTTATTTGTCTGTGTTGCCTTTGTTTGTGTGTATGTGTTGTTGGGGACTCCCCTCTTCTGTATCTGCTGCTTAGCTGTTTTCATTTAGACCGGAGGTTAATTTAACATTCTGGTCTAATGCTTTTTCTCTATTATATCTTGCATTTTTGCAATTTATTTATGGAACATTTTCCAATGAAAACGTGTCCAAGAGCACAGTGCCTGCATTTATCAGCTTTGACTTGCATGATCTTCAGACCACGGAGTAACAAACAACTGATAAACCCCTCTGTGTTGGACAGAATGGGATTAGGACTGATGCAAACTACTCATGAAACCTCATTCCCTAACAAAAGGAAATCATTCGAAGTGCCAAAACAGATAATCCAAAAACCGTTCCAAAGAAGCCCTACAAATCTTTCATTGTTTGACCTCCTTGCTGTGGGTCTGTTGTTCACTGTGTCCCAGGCTGCCACTGGAATGAATCAGCTGTGGTGGATGTGGGAGCTGCCATGTGGCTCTGCCTGCTGTGAATGGACTTGTTCCAACCCATTCCCACTTTGGGCCTCACATATCTGGCCAAGGACAGGTTTCTTGCATTAGGTCTCTTTAGCAGCTGTCTCCTATCTGTCTAAGGAACTTGCCCATCAGCTGGATGTTATTTTGGAAGTGGCAACTGAGATGTCGCTGGCAGCCTGAGCCCCCTGGCTTTGCACTTCTACACCTGAGGTCTCTCTGTCAGCAGAGGGAAAGACAATCCTAGTAACTGTGGAAGTGAAAATCCCTTCTTTAGAATTTCCTGATGCCCATCAGCATTTCTCCATGGTGCCTGTTTATCATGAGGTAACAGGTAATGGCAGTGTTTGCTTGGCAGGCACCCTGGGAACTAATGTGTGTGTAAATGTTCCCCTTGCTTCAGAGGATATTGCTGTGTCCAACTGGAAGCTGCTCAGAAAGGCTTAACGAGAGCAGGAGGAGAAACAGCTTCTGCACAGCATTAGCAGAACTGGAACAATGCTGTGTTAGCCTGCAGTGACTTGTGCAATGACAAACACAGACAGAGGAACTGTGCATGTTTAAGTAGTGAAACATGCAGGTTTTACTGCCTTGTATATTTGAATATGTTAGATGTGTTTCTAATTAGTTCTCAAAGCAGAATAAAACCAGTTACTTGAGGATAATGTCTCGAAAAACCAGTGACCAGAAGCCAAGTTGCTGTGCTGAGGTAAGAAAGGTGTCATGGAGCAGTGAACATGGCACAGACTGTCTGCAAATAGGGATGGCAGGGGAGACTTTACTTCTGCCAGTAAAAAATGTAATTAAGTTTTAACAAGACATCAGGCATTTATTTTCTGTTTGTAATCTCCAGAAATTGAGTTCTGTAGCCCTATCAAAATATTGCCTCTATTAAAACTTACAAGATGAGCTGCTGGACCCAAATGCATTAAAGGCAAGCAGTAAGCAAACAGTGAACTCAGTTCTTAATGACTTTTTGGAAAGGTTCAGAAACTGTTCGTCAATTTGTTGCTTACACTGAAACTGGCAAACCCAAGACTTCTCTCAAAGACTTTGTTTTTAGTAATTTGCCTTATGCTCACAGATCTCCAACGCAGCTTGTACTTAATGATGTGGTACATATTTGGTTACTTTCACAGGTTGCTCTGGTGTTCTAAGATGCATTTCCCACATTTAATAATAGCCATTGTTTATTTCATCCTTTTAGTGCCCTAAAAGAAACCAAAATGAATTGTGGTTGCTTGATTTTTCTCCTCTCTGCCCAGCCTCTTGAGTCCACAGCAACACCTGAGGACTCCCCTGCTCTGTTTCATCAGCACTTTGAACTTTTAGTGACACCTTCCTTTAAAGTCAGTTATTTGCTGACACTGACAGAGTCACAATTACCAACCCTGCTGGAAATACCAAAATAATGTCCTCAACATCAGGAGATGGTTTTAAAATTATAATTAGAGTCTCCACGGGTGAATTGTTTCATAATTTAACATAATATATATTATTTTTCTTGACATAAACAAGATGAGGCATGGTGACAACAAGGACCTCTGCCATTTCAAATTAGTTAAGGCATCAATATTAATTCCAAATTAGCTAAATACACTAAGAAAAGTGATGAAATGCAATTTGTCATTTATGCTGGTACAAAAGCACATTCCTAGTTTATTTTTAACTCTTTACTCCATACCGTAATGTCCAGTCACACACTGTGATTGTACTCTGTGAATAGGATGTATGAGACTGTGAGAACACTCATCTTCCACATGTTCTCCTGAAAATGAGACTGTGAAAACATTCAACTAAGCGAAAGCAGGTGGAGAATAAAGGCCAAAGAATTTTCTCTCTCCCTGACTCCAACATTCCCTGTGCTCAGGTTGCTGCCATGGTACCACAGTCCCCCTTTGGCCCCTCCAGCTGCAGGTACAGCCATTCCACCAGCACGAGGGGATTCTGGAATCTCAGGAGTTCCACAAATCAGGCCTGAAGGAGCCTCCTAGATAAACTGTTGTGACTGAAATGTGATTAACACAGCATTTCATACCTCTCACCATATTTAAATATCTGTAATATCCTCTAGGGAACAATGGTGCATAAAACCTGCTGGAATGCATTGCTTCTCAGGCAGTGTGTGTTCCTCCTCTTCAGGTGCCAAAGCTCTGCTCTAATTCCAGATAACCTCTGGCATGGACTGTAATGTGTCCACCTCGATACTCAAAAAATAAAAACAGGGATGAGTTAATTACATGAAGACTTTTTTTAGACAAGTCAGACACACTGGCTAAAAAAAGAAGTGGATTGCAGCACTTAAGCTTCTTTTTATAGATTTATTTTTAATTATTATGTCCAGTGAAGAAAATAGATTTTTTAGGGTTTTCAAAATTCTGCCATAACACAGTAAGGCACTCTACATTGCACTTGGAAATCAATGCTCTTGTGTAGGATTTAACAAAGTGACTTCTGCTAACAGGATTCTGTAGAGAGTATTCTCCCCATGCAGTTAATCAAACTTCTGTGGCTACAGCAAGAATATATGTAAAGTGAATTTTAGTTAAATTTCAAAATGAAAATACTTGTTTCACATTAGTTTCTGTCAGTGACATCTGTATTACACTCATTTATACTTTTTATTATATAAAACTATATAACAGGAACTATAAGACTATATAACATTATAGAAAACCTTAGAGTGGATGTAACAGAAGCCCAAGCTGTGACTGCAAACCACAATGTGTTTGCTTTCCTACTCCTCCTGGCTCTAGAGCTAAGAAAATAAAGCACAGGAAATATGACACCCAGGCAACGAGGTAAGATCCAAAGGTTGCTAAAAGTCAGCAGGAGTCTGCTGATTGAAATTTTTTTTTGAGATGAAAATTCTCAGAACAGTACTTTTCAATGACACGTTACCATATTAGCTCTGCTCTTCTTCCATGTTCCTCATAGGTCTCATTTTCAAAAAGAAAAACATGTCAAGAACTTTGTTATTTAGGACAACAAATTGAGAGCTGTTCTGGGACACAGTGCAGTCAGAAATCTTCGTATAAGCTTGGGGAAACTTTATGAAACTGTTTCTATTTATCTAATATGGAAAAAATCCTTTGACACAGCTTACTTTTGCTTAGCAAGCACATCCAGCAGCTCTTTCTCTAGGCCTTGGCTGCTCAGTTCATTCAAACTATAGTATTTGTGAACAACGTTTTCCTCTGTGACAACCACGACCCGAAGCCCGTGTGTATCTTGTCCCAGCTGACATCCTATAGCTGATGAAACCACCATGTCCAGTCCTTTGTAGGAGCCTCCAGCATTCCTGTGGTAATGTCCAGAAAAGACAGCTTTAATGCCTGTTAAAAAAAAAAGGGAGGATGTATTTAGTTGGCAGTTTACAGGTGTCATGTTTGCCTTCATTCTTTATTGGCTCATTGAGCATAAAATGAAAACGAAACCATTTACCTGAACTAGCATTTTCACAGAATCACACAGAATCACAGAATATTATGAGTTGGAAGGGACCCACAAGGATCATCTAGTCCAACTCACCATCTAACACCCGTACAGAGACCGAGAGCACATCCCAGAGCGTAACACCAACCTAGATCCCTCACAGTCTAGCAGGCCACTCCGAGCCGGAAGGGGCCCAGGGTCATCCAGCCCTACACCCCCCAGCTAGACCATGTCACTAAGCTCCTCGTCCAGTCTTCTCTTAAACACCTCCAGGGATGGCGACTCCATTTTAAACAATTAGTGAACAGTAGTAAATGTAGGTGCCATTTCTCTACTGAAATACAAGGGGTTGTGTGCTCCTCGAGCATAATGACACTGATGGTTTCACATAAAGCATCTGAAAATGCATCGATTTAATACTGAGTGACTCAAACACTGACAACTCTGCCAGCATAGCCAGAGGGTTAGCAAAGAACTGGCTACTCCATGGAACCGCATCTTTGCTGTTAGTGCCATGTGGCTACAAAACACGTCGAAAACACATCATGTCCCGGGTGTTCTACAGGCTGAACATCACTTGTGCTTATAGTGTTGAAAAATAAACTAACCAGCAAAGGTCTAAATGTGCCTTTCCCAAGCAGGCCAGAGAACAGAGGGAAGCTGAGCACACTGGGGACAACGTGCTGGACACTGTGGAAGGCGTGAGGTGCTCCCTGATGGCTCCTTTCCTACATCTCACCCCAGGATAAAACCTGCCCTTAAACCACAGCACTGAGTCACCTTCCCAGCCACTTCCCAGAAATCTTACAAGACAGCAGAGGCAATTTAAAGCCAGAGAGCTGTAATGAGCAACATACCATAACTTCACATGGAAATCCTTATATCTCTAGCCAGAAACTTTCCACACTTTCTTCTGCAGTAGATTTAGATCCCTCTCACAGTGATGAAATGAAAAGGGACATAGCTGAACCCACCTGAAGACAGTTGTCTAACATCAATGCTTCGCTTTTGAGGGAGTGAGTAATCTGAAGACTGATATAAAATACATAAACTAGGCTCAAAGTATAGTTAAAAATTAAGCACCTTGGAAAGCAAAATATAAATTATTCTGCTGTGTACCTGGTAAGAGCTACACAGGCTTTCATATTTCAAAATCCAAACCCTTTTCAAATAGCAAATGAGTCAAGGTGGAAAACAGTGGTCCTTGACAGCTCCAACTTGTCTGTTACCCTACGTTAGTGTATCAGTGCTAATTACCCTTGGTAGTGTCACCTACTCAGGTACCTGCTGTGTGAGTTACACCCGAGGTAAGGCAGCTCCCAACAACTTCGGGAGCTTGCTCTGACTCAGCTGCAGGAGACCAGGGAAACCGTGGAGTTTTTCGTTGAATCCTGGGATAAAATCAATTAGAATACCTCAAAAGGCAGTGGTGGAGTATAACGGGCTGTGACATAATCAGTGCTTTGCTGAGAGTCTGTACTTTCCAGGTTACTATCTGGGTCCTTAAAATCATAATATAAACATGTTTTACAACGGATGCTGCAGTCAGTTTGAGAGCACTCAACTACAGAAAAGTTAGGAAAAAGTAACAATCATAAACCCATAGTGAGGTGCAAACCCACGTGACATTTTTAGTCACAGAAAAAAGTACTTTGCAAGGAAATCAAGTCTTTTTACTGGAAGGATCTGTGTCCTAAAGTACCGTCTTCCCACCATCCAGAGAATTCAACCTTTGGATTTATAAGAGGAAAAGAAGCCAAGATTTTCTATCAACCAAACTCTGACTAAGTCTACTTAGAAGGACAGAGGATACAAAAATAATAAAGCATTTTTAGTTATGCAAAAATTTTGACACACCCATCCCAGACAGACACAGACACCAGGTAAAAAGGTTGCCCCACCAATGACACACCTTTTTTCCTTCTATGGGATATACCACAACTTCACTACGATTACATTTAACATTTGCTAACTGCTGCACTCAAGAAGGTATTTTGGTATGGAACTGGAGTGAGTTGTAAGCAGTGCTATTACCTGAGAGCAACAAGGATGTGATTTAAAACCTCTTCTATCTCCTGGTGGCTGTAGGAGACACATTCTGTCTAAACACGCTGGTGTTCACGGGCACAGTTCATCCAAACTCCTCTCTTTAGCACATTCAGATTTAGTTATTCAGATCCCAACTGCTCTACACAGGTGTTCAGTGCTGGAATGCCCTTGTGGATCCAGCTGCCTCTGCTACAACTCAGCATCTGCTGAGACACCTCCCAGGGAAAATTCTGCCCAGATTTCAGTTACTCTATTTCCAGTGCTACTCTTAATTCTTGTTTCTGTTGGGTTACACCTTGAACAAACGAACAAACCAACAGGTTACTGCTGTGGATTAATACAAGTTTCACTGATGGTGGTTTTTTCTGTAAGAGCACATTTCTGTTCACTCAACTGTATTCCACTCACTTTTGTTAGTCAGCACAAGGAGGAAATCTGAACCAGTCAATGCAATAATACTAAGATGACAAGCAGGCAATTTACTTTGCTCTTGCTTTTGATCTTTAACATAAAAAGAATCTTAAGAGATGTATGCACTCAAATTTAATTTATTCATTTCAGATCTTCTGAAGTAATACTGTCAAGTTGCTACCAACACTCCTTTTTTTCCCCTCAACCTCTGAGGGAAGAACAGTGTCCTGGCAGCCCTCGTTTTTGTAGCCCTGTTTAATGTATCCTCAGCTAAATGCATCCTGCTACACACTAAAGATAGTCCCTTCACACTACAAAAGAAAAAAGAAGGGAAAAACATTGATATAAAACCTGGACAAAATACTAAAAAACTACTGGGTAAATAAATTTCAGAAGGATGGCTCCTTCACAAGCATTTAATTATTTAGGTTTTTTATATTCATAGTGATTTGAACTGAAATGTGACTGCAGGTTTCACAGTATCCAGTAACTAAAAAAAGCAGGATCCATTAATGCAAGACACTATTCATAACCAATGGATTATTCAGTACAGAAAAAATGGATTACAATAAATATTTACTCTAAAATTATTACTCTAAAAAAGTAGCAAAACAATCCCCATGTACTGTCTCTGTGATCAACATCTGATGATGACTGCATCACAGCACCACACAGATTATGGGGTATCTGCCTGGGAAAACAGGGCTGAAGTGCCAAATGAATTTTTGAACAGAACAGGACTGGAAGCCAGACATGCAGGATGGGATTCACCCAGTGCTGGGCACCAAGCCTTGCTCTGTCTGGTCTAAAACTGTACTTGAATCATGGAAACACCTAAACCCAATGAATCTTTAAAGCACAACTCAATTCTAAGAAAACATCAAACAAAATCCATATTTTAATTTGGATATCTTTCTTCCAAGTCAAAACCATAATATGAACACTTTGCTCATGGTTTCTACTGCAGACATTTCTCAACAGGAAATTCAAAAACACCTCTGAAGACTTTCCTCCCCCCTCTCTTATTTCCAGCGTCTGCTTTCTAAATCCAGCTCACCACGTAAGTCATCGCAAGAGCTCTGGCAAGTTTTGTTGATTTCCATCTTCCTCAGTTTAACAGCTCTGCTGAGTTGGACGATTTTTACCACCACTTCCCATTTCCTCTTGGTTCTCTCGTGAAGCTTTGTGACCCACACCAGCACATTGTGTTAAAAAGTATTTTTCTTAAAGAGAGGGTGTAGCAGTTAAACAACTCAGTGGCATAACAGACCTACACAAACCTGAGATCTGCTTTGGAAGCTTCATGGCAAAGATTGCTACAGAAAGGAGTGACCAGGCCAGCCAGGCTCAGGAGCAGCTGCCATCACCTCCCCCACACTGCACCGGCTCTGATTTAGACGAGATTATTCTCTGTAACTGGCCCTCCTACAGCACTTTCTGAGTTCCCAAGCAACCCAAGGCACAGCAGTGTTCTGAAAGGAACCAAGTTCTACATGAAATATTCACCACCCTTTTTCAGGCCTGGAGATACTGAAAAAAGAGGGAAGAAAACTTTTGCTACCCCAGTCGTTAGTATGCTTTTGATTTTATTTTTGGCAAGATGAGAAAATAGTTCACTACATGAAAAGAAACTCCACCTGAATATCATACAGAATGCAGCTTGGCTGTTAGCAGGAGAAGCTGAGGTTATTTAACAGAATTTTAAAAGTGCAGCATCGTCTTTGAACAAATTATCATTTATCACTCAGAGAAACCTTTCTGTGGCACCAGGGAGAAGGGTCAGCATGATTTGGACATAATTGCATTGCAAGTGAACAAAGGCATTTAGCTGTGGCTCATGGATAATCCCCTGGGAGTGAGAACAGCCCAGGCTCAGTTTATTGTGCAGTTGCAGTCCTGTAATTCCCACACTCCTGGCACTCCACTGCTGTCTTCTGGAGTATAGAAAAATGTAAGGACAGGGAAGACTGGAAATGCTTTCAGCTCCATCTGGGGCAGGAAAGAAAGCGGACTGTGGCTTGCCTTCTCTATGTGGACCAACAAACAGTCACATTTTCTTAATCAGTGTTCTGACCAGCTTTTCTGGGTAAGGAGTAGTTCAGCCATTATAAAACACCTCTACTACAAACATGAAATGCTCACAAAATCATCTCGTTTCCTGACTTCCTTAAAAAATTGATGTTTGATAGTTTAATTCAACAAATACAGACTGAGCCCCAGTTTCCAGGGAAATCTAATTGTAACTATGACAGAAATCCAAACAGGTTAAAACAAGATGGAAAATAATGTACTCACATTTATCTTAAAATATATCAAAAATAATGAAGAAACATGCACCAATTTTTCTCATAGAATCAGATGATATTGGGCTGGAATTCAGACTTGAGCTAATTTAAATTCCACGGGTGCCTGACTCCAATTTCTGTAATTACACTCACTTCCATGGCTTGATTTCACAACCCCTGAATTCAGAGGAAGCTGTTTTCCAGCTCCACCTCCTAAGGTACAAAATCCACTTTCGAGGCAGTTTTGCTGTGTCCAAAGTGTGACTGGCCTTGCCTCAGGGTGAAATCAAACTGCTCAACCCAGCACCATGGACAGTGTAAAAATACAGGAAGAAAATTCTCAATATACACAAAACCAAAGAAAAGCAGGCAGATTTTCCAAATTAGGAGGAGAATGCCTGGAATAATCAGCATAGGCAATCAGTAGCATGCTTTATTTAGACTGAGCCTTCAATTAAATAAATGCTTTTCTCAGCAAAAGCAAATGAGACTGTAAAAGAAGGAGAAGGCTAAATTAGTGCAATATGAATGACATAATAAATATGTAATGGGTACAGTACAGACCTTGCTCCTCTTGCCATGCACTCTGCAGAGAATTTTGGGGAAAAAATAAGTGGTTCTGACTGAGCAGTGAAATTTATCACATGGTTCAGACTACTATCACCCTTTAAGTGCTGATTAATGAACTATTTCTTACAGTAATTGCAGACATAAATCAATGTTCACAGCATTTCATTTACAGACTGATGCCTCTCCATCCACACTAAAGGTGAAGTTCAAAGCAAATCAAAGGAGGCATTTCTCCACAGAGCTGTGAAACACCAAACTCCCTCCTACAGACCACTGGGAAAGATGGCAGTTTTCACAAATCAACAGATCAAATCTATAGAGGAATCACTATATTGGTAACGTTAATATGATACAGGAAGTCTCAGAACGAAAAGCTAGAGGTGGGAAGACGACTTGAATTATGTCCTTTTCTGTCCTGAGCTCTTCACATGGGTTTGGGGAGTAGGAGCTATTTGGGCCATCATTCTGGTCTAACTGCTCTGCCTTTATGTGAGCTGTTCAAGTTTAATGATAAGATTAGAGTTTAAATAGAATTATGTTTACCCCAAACTCAGATTTATTAGACAAACCTCTTGCCCAACCAAGGACTGAAGAAAGAGGATATAGGAACTAGAAAATGCTGATCCTGTATGTATTTGTCCCACAAACTGCAAGAGCTAGAGAGGAGCAACAGGAGAACCAAAATGGGAGCAAAGAGCAAGAGAAGCAGTTCTGTAAAATAATTAAATTGTATTGAGTGAAAAACCTGAATGTTATCAATACTCTTGTACCCTTTCATAGTTTTCAACGACAGGAGAACAAAGTAAGAAGTATCCAGGCACAGGGAGATGCTACTATGAGATATGTGTGCACACCCACACACATGGAAGAGCAAATAGGTATTTTTTAAAAGACAGTGTTTCTGGCAAATACAACCATTTGAGTCACACGGATAAATCGATCCTGAACATTTTCCCTGGAGTATCAGACACAAACTGGCTTTTCTTTCTTCCTTTCACTTGCAGCACACAGCTGCTGTCTGAAGTGCTGAACAATATGCTCAGTTCAAGAGTAATACCTGTTCTCAGAACAATTTTGCACTCCAAAATGATGTTCTTTCAGCTTCCCTACAAGAGCCCACATTAACCACAGGCATTTTTTTGCTGTGCCTCTTTTCTCCCCTGGGCACGTGGTTTACCTCATCTTTTCAAGACTCTAGTGCTACAAAGTGAATAATATTATTTAGCAGTCTTTGAAAACAAAATCTCTTCACAGTGGAATGGAAGTGACTTTATCTCATTGCAATTTGAGTGCTCACATCACCTCATCTGCCAAGCAGATGCTACAGCAGCAAACAAAGACGTGAAAGCATCAGTCACAGCACTGTTAACAGAACCATTCAGTGCTCAGGCAGTTCTCAGACCCCATTATCCAAAAAAACTCCCAATAATTTCCCACCAACAGAGCTCCAGTAGAAGAAAATGGTCCCACTGGTAAGTGCTGGGGATCAACACCCTCCATTTCATCAGCTCTTTGGTCAACCCTAAGTAACAACATGACAGAATTACTCTGTGTAACTTTTTACAAGCTCTGTATCCTTCCTTTGTTATCAGCGGAGTTGTGTGAATAAAATAGAAGAGAGTAACTAGAATTTACATTCCACAGCATTATAAGCATCTCAATAAAAATATCCCATGCACTCCTCTTTCCAAACATGGCCCTGCAAACACGCGGGAAATTCTCCCTTAAATCTGCTTTGCACACTGAAGAATCAGGAGTTTGATGCAGCTGGTGGTCAGTGGGTCTGTGTAAGTGGGAGACAAGACATTTTGCAAAGGATATCTATGTCAAAAGTATCTTTATAGAGGAGAAGACTAAACAGAGCTACATGGGAAAGCATCACTTGTCGTCCCATGTAATCAGAGGAGAAATAGCAGGCACAGGCAGAGGGTGATTCCACATCACCTGATCAGAGCTGTGGTCCAAACAAGCCTTTAGAGGTGCTGTCTGCAGGTCACTCTGTCCTTCAAGTGAGCTTTTGGGAATGCCTCTTGTGACTTTTCAGGGGAATTCACTTCCTGCATTTTCCATTGGAAAGTGAAGCTTTCTCAGAGACCCGACACAAACCCAAGTAACCCTATGGGGTTGCTGTGTGCTCTATGGAGCAAAAAGAAGTGGATAAAACTAATTTCAAAAATTTATCCAAGAACAAATACTAATGACCTTACAGAATATATATTTTCTACTTACTGCTGAACTTCTGAACAAATCCCAACTACATCTCTCTGTATCTCCATAGTAGATTACATCACCATACCTGAGGAATGGCCTTAAAATCCACTGTTCTTACTTAGTGATGTAGAAAACAACAAATTCGGTTACTCGGCCTGTACCATAAGCACGTAATTGCAACATTGAAAGAAAAACCACGGAAGTTGAGAGTATTTAAGTTATCCTAAATACTGACACACAAGCACTGAGATTACTCACTCAGTGCTTGGGCTTTGCCAAAATCAAGGTCTCAATGGCAGGAAGAAGAAAATATTACTCCCCTGTCAACTTTGATTACACAACAAAAACAATAATGAAACATAGCATATGTTGTCTGGTAAATTTTAGAAACAACAGCTTTCAGCACTCCATGCTTTAATTTTGTGCTCAAATATATCTCAGCTGTGGATGTTCTTCTTCCTTTAACACTACTCTCCTGTCACAACATTTCTAAGAGAAGAATGTAGATATCACACTCCTTTAATGAGTAAAGGTGTTAGAAGTTACAGCACCTACAGTGACAAATAAAATGAAAAAATTCACCATTTTATGAAGTTAGGTGGTTACTTTTGCCCCTATGTACATATTAAGTATTTTTAACCACATCTGAAAAAATTCTTTGAAGACATTTGGATGAATCTAAAACTTTTAATTAAAAGAAGCTGAAAACTGCAGAGAATTTCCCTCTGTATTTTTCTACCTCTTGTCTAGTGATTTTCTTTTGGATGCAGAATCTCTCAGCTATACAGACCACCTATACTTTTCATCTAACTCTGAAATGAAAAGTCTTTTTTCAACTTTGCTGGTGAAATCCAAGCTATTAATTTTGGTTTTATTCAACAGAGCTCTTCAACAAGTTCAGACATCTGCTTAAATGTTCTAGTTCATTCAGGCTATTAAGAAACATTTATTACTACACTGTATTAAGTAATGTAAGTAATGTTCAGTGTACCAGGGATGGTGCTCAGGACAAAACCTCTTTAAAAGCTTGTCTGTAGCTCACCAAAAATCCCCATACTTTTCAAGCCATAGGAAAAGAGTCTTTAAGATCCTAAGAAAATTTTACTGGAATGAGATATGTATGAAGCAGGTCTTCTATTATATAAACTGCTTAATTTGAAAATTAATTTATTACTTGTGTTTATTGAAGACACATGACATGCAGACTAGATCTGTATTTGGCTAGACCACTACCACTTCTTTATTTTTCTTACAATGGTGTGAGGAAACCTATTTCTATCAGCACTGTAAAACCCTGAAGAGCCAAATATGCATTTCCTGCAGCAGTCGAGTGACTCCAGCAGATCTTCCAGACGACGTCAGGTCAGCTCTTTCACAGTTCCTGCACACAGGTTTTTTCTGTACTTACCTTCAGCCTTTGGAGACAGAGCTTTGACAACTTAGGCTAAACTTGCAGAAGTTATACCAAAAGAGTTCCAGGAATGTCTCTTCATTTAAATGATAAACTCTGTTCTCAAGTGAGTTGGTTTTCACTGTGACCGAAATAACATTTTCAAGGACAACACTTGTTACAATGCATTTAAAGCAAAAATGGGCTCCTAGGATTTCTTAGACACGCAGCCTACAAGTATGGCTTAACTTTGCATAGTAGTAATGCATATTTACAAGTGCCAGATTTTCAATTTATAAATATTTATCATAAGGACAAGATTTTATCTTTAATTAGCCCAACTGTTAAGGACACTTCTAATGTGAGAAATGTAATTCAGTATTTTGTACCAGATGTAGCCTCTACAGCTAGTCTTTTATCTCTGCTTGTAATGAGCAGATACTTAAACCAAAACCATTATGTAATGTGTAAGTGATTAGAACAGAACAACTATAGGAGATCTGGGCTTTGAATTTAAAATTAGAGTTTTCAGAAGTTGCATACCTCACTTTAAAGCACCTGTGCAGTATCACCATACTTTAAGTATGTGATTATTTCCTGCACATATCCATATGAATATTTTTGTTCATGGAAAGACCTGCATTCCTACACTGTCCTTTCTTTCCTGTCCTTCTCTAACCCAGTGAGATATGGCTCCATGTTTGACACTTCTAGAAAAAGTATAAACATGAAAACTGGGCGAGACTCAGGTCTGATCCTGGGCTATCAACAACAGAAACGTGATGCCCATCTTGCATTGCCAAACTAAAACACGCACGTTTTACTGAAATTTTGCACAATTACACAACAAACCTTTGGAGAGAAATACTGAAACAGCAAGAGAGCAGAAGGAAGGAAGGACTGGTGACTGGTTGGGGGAAGATGAACAGCAGCAGCCTGGTGGACTCAAAAAGGCAGACTGACTTTCTCCTCTCAGAATAAACAGTTACACCAAATTTCTAAATTAAGTGCAGTAAGGGGTTAGCCTTCTTAAACTGAAAGTCATAATAAACAAACAAAAAGAGCAAAGTAGACTTGGATTTCATTAGCAACACTCTGTGTTTTAATTCTCTGAAAATGTATGAAGTGAACTGGGGAAAAACCAATTTCATGTCTAATGAGATGCTGAGAATGATTTTCTCTGGCAAAGCAGAGGTTCAGGAAGCAAGTGGTGCCCTTGCATATCTGGGCATGGATCCCACCAGGCCAACTCCTCTTTGCAACCCACTAATACAACTCTGTGGTCTCACAAAGGCCATTCCTCAGCGGGATAATAAAATGCACCCGTTACTAAGGAAACTCTGAGCCAACTTTCGATTCAGCTCATTTTGCTCAGCAGTCTGAGTTACACTGAGCTGCCTGGTCTCTGTATTCATTTCATTAGCAAAATGTTTGATTATTGGATTGCTAATATTACCTATTGACTCACTGTATAAAAGAGCAAGCACAAGACCAGTGTTTAAACACATTCATTAAGGAACCAAACAACGAGTTATATTAGAGACGGGAATGAAGGGCACAATGGGAAATGATGGAAGGAACAGAAAGGCTGCACAGAAAGGAGTTTGGGAATTTCTTCCACTGAGTTGTACTCCTGGTTTCCCATTCTGTCTGTCATTTAACCCTACCATTTAAAGCCTACTCAACTTTTGGTAAAGCCTCGTGACACAAGTTAGGAGAATCACCCTGAAACATGGCAATGTAACAACTATGTTACAATGAGAGTTTTGCATCATTTCTTCTACCTCTTGATTAATTGTATTCTCACGACTGAGTGTTGCCAAATGTCAGTAAACCATCTGGATGACAGAAAACTCTAGAACAGAATCACTTTGGTTTCCACATTAATGCTGATTCACTTGGATACACCCCATGAAGTAGGATGTGGTTTAGTCCAGAGCACACAGGCAGCCACAGAGCTGCCCGACTTCCCAACAGCAATACTTCCCACGATATTAACACTGGCACAAAAATTACAAAAGATATTATGAGGTATTCTCAGCTTGTCTCCTTATGGGGAAAAATTCCACTTGTAAATCTTTAATCTGCAAACGTATCAGTGCCCTGGAGAGCCCTCAGATGGTTGCGAATTTTGGCCCTGCTGATTGGAAACAGTAGGAGGCTCAGAGCTCGGAAATTAGGCTGAGTTTGGATGAGTCCAGGCTTAACAATTATATGGTAAATTAGGAACCATATCATAAAAAATGTGCATTGTTCAGTAATCCAAATAATGTGCTCTCTTACAGATACAGACAAAATGACACTCTGATGCTGCAATGGCAGGAAATGTTGAGAACTAGCACTCTCCAGGAACATGAAGGCAATTAACTGAAAACAATGGGAACAGTGTGAGGAGGAGGAGCTGGGCACTGTGTCTGTCTCCACAGCGCTCAAGTGTCATCAGACAAAGCTCAGGGACTTGGTACAATGTACTTGTTTGGCACATGCTCCACCTGCCCTTCATCCCAGAGATGGCCCCTATTAGCAATGGATATGCGAAGGACTCATTTTAGCAGAGCAAGACTTGTTTTAACACTGAATAAATCTGGAGTGCATTACACTCTTGGTTTAAAATTGGTTCAGTGTGGGAGAAAGCAACCTCCAAGGTAATTCTGAATTCTGTTTCCATGTTTTATGTAAAACATAAATTCTGTATTTTTCTCCTGTGGCAGTACCTGATCTTCCACTCCACAGGCAGGAAAGACTCAGGTTGCCTTGTAACCATCAGCACTTGCAAAATGGAATCCTTGCTATTTATGTTAAAGAATTTTTCATGTTTAGCTTTTTACTTCTCACTTAAAAGTTTTAAATTTTGTTTGGTACTTTAAACAGGTAATTAGATTCAGTTGATAATTTTGATCTATGGGGAACAATGAAGCTTACAAGCAGTACCTAACGTTCCTTAAAAATGTCCCATTTAAGTTTAATGTATTTTGTCTGGCAGCAGAGCCACTAACAATTTGGAACAAAAATTCAACAACAGGAAAGTTAGAGAGAATACCTGCTTTATGAAACTTTTCCATCATCTCTTGACGAACTGAGTTATCCAAGTTGAAATAATCATGGTCCTCATCAGGCTTTTTCAGAAACAGAGGGATGTGCTGAAATACAATGATATGTTTGCATTTCTGTTTCTCAGCCACAGCCAGTTGCTCATCAAGCCACACATCCTGGGCTTGCTTTAGCTCAGGGCATTTGGAAGAATCAAAGTATAACTGAGAATTCAGCACAAGAAAGAAAACACCTCCAACCCAAAAGCTGTAGTAGTCATCTCCCCAGTTCTTGCAATAATCATCGATTGTTTCTCTTGTGGGAGTATTGCCAACATCGTGATTTCCACTGACAAATACCAGTGGTATGTCCTGGTCAGTGCTCTTCAGAACATTCTTTAAATCTTGCTCTTGGTTTTTTCTCCATCGGGTTCCTAAAGAAAAAAAAAACACAAACATTTGAGTACCTATGCTATCTTTCCACCCTCATTGTTGGACTTTGTTTATGGAACTAGGCATAGTAAGAAAACATTCTCTATTGGATGTGATCATGAATACATTTTCACTTTAATATTCAGCTTCATCAGGCTGATTCTATTCATCTATACACCCATGATGTACAAACAATGCAGCAACCTTGGATGTTGTCACAGCACAGGGTAAAAACCAGGGGAATTTCTGGTTTATATTTTATGGCTGTGCAAAGGAATTGGGGGTTGTTGGCTTTCCTAGGGATTTTTTCCATTACAAAAACTACTTTAACAGCAAAAATACAATCAGTGTCTTGTGGAGACTTATTTATGAGTCTCTTTTAATAAAAAAAGTAATTGTGTACTTTGCTAGTTTTTCCTCCATCTCTGCCATTATATTAATATGCAAATCATACAGTTACTCTTTTGGTTATCAGAAATTTGTCCCTGTCTATGAAGATTTATCTTATTGCCAGTTTAATTTACAATCACTGAAAAAATTTAGGAAGATTTTAAAAAATCCCCAGTTATTTTATTCTAATGATGAAAGAGGTTTTCTTAGGTTTTCTAAAGACTAACCTTCAACTAGAGCACTGATGTGTTTACTATTCATGAATTGAATGAACACATATAAATTGTATTTTGTCCCGCAATACATGACACGAGCACAGACCCTTTTCACAAATAATAACTATCCTTTGAATCACAGAATATTCTGAGTTGGAACCAAGAAGCTGTAAGAGGATTTTTACACGAACTCTGAATTCAGGTTTCTAACATACACTTGCATACAGGTCAAATCAATCATCATATACTTTTAGAATGTGTTTTATTTTTGTAACCACACATATTCATTATACACAGAAATGTATAGAGGGGTTCCTGTACGACAACTATAAAAGGTTTTTTCACCATTTCTTCACAATACTTGTGGATCAATAGGTTGACAAACACTGAGCCTTAGTAACCATGACTAACAAATATTTTGATTCTTCTTTGTAGCTTACAGATACAGGCTCAAATATCACCTTACTGCTGCTACTGGAATTGTGCAGCTTTAGAAGGATACTGGGAAAAAAACATATTAACTCTAAATCATGGCTAAATGAAGAGACAGATGTGAGATTTCACATGAGGTCCATAAAGTCAAAATCCACAACTCTCTTGTGTTTAACTGCTGCACAGGACAGAACATTATTGTAGGAAAGTCTCTGAGGAACTTGAGAAATACAGGGCCTATGATAGTCAGTGAGTCTGGGAAGTAGAGGGCAGCAGATCCCAGGACTGGGTCAGTTAAGGTTCTCCTTCTTACTAATGCTCAAAACTGTTACTTTGAGAAGTTGGATTTTACAACATAAACCCAAAAATTCAAATAGACCTGGCACAGTGTTGTCCTTGGGGTAGGGAACCTGGCTGAGAGCGCTGCTTTTCCTGCCACTCCCTACTTCCCTATGCAGAGTTGGAAATTTGGAGCTATAAATATGCAAATGTGTGGGAGAGTAGGGCGGGGAAAGAGAGGGGAAGGTTCTGTTCAGAACTGTGTAAACACATTACACCATGTTAAACTCCATGCTCTCACTTTGGGAAATTTAGCTAACAGTTGCAGAGTATAAAGACATTTATGCATAAGTTACAGCAATAATTCGCAGAATTATGTATACCTCTTCCCAGCGGTGAAATTCAAGCTCTAGAGACTAACACTTAGATTAGATTTGTCGACAGCAGGGCACTGATTCCCTCATTTAATGCAATATTATTTCTATAGCAACAGAGAAACATATTCAGTGATTTATTGTAGAAAACAGATTGCTCGAAATGCAAAACAAGGTCTCTGCCCAAGAGCCCAGGAAATAACACTAAGTGAAGATGGGTTTGGAACAGTTGTGTCTTGGCTTGACCTTTTCTCGGCAGAAGGTCAAAACAGCTTCAAAAGAAGAGAAACCCACAGGGATATAAAGGTGGGAAAAGGAGCAGTAATGCCTCAGTAGCCCTTGGTGTAGCGCTGGAGAGGAAGGGCTGGAGGTACCATGGTACACAGTGCTACTTGTGCCACCAGGAGCCCTCCTGAAGGCACCTCCCTCTGAATTTGTCATAAATAAAGACACCGGTAAGAAAGGAAGCCACTAGAAAACCTCAATGGTCTCTGCCATGGCATAAAAAAATATCCCTTTAAATCTCTACCAGACACTAGATGTAATAATTATTATTCCAATTATTTTTATTTGTTGACATATTTTCAGACGTTAGTATCCTTTCTGTTGTAGGTGAATAGGAAAATAATACAGTGCTGAGAGGCAATGTAAAAAAAATAGTTTGGGAAGTGTCAGGGTAGATGCAACCGAAATAAATTTCTCTGCTTTTTATCCTGGCATGATGTGCAGTGACATTTTTAAATTCCAGACTACAATTTTCTAACTTTATGTCAGGTTGTGTAAATAAAGTCTTGCCCTGAGATAAATGAATTCACAAATTAATAGCCCATAAAGGGCAGTTTGGCTTTTATAAAAGCATGAAAGTGAGAACTGTTGCTGGTGCAGTTGTGCACAATTTCCCCCCGACTCTCCAGCGTGTCATTTTGGAAAGCTGAGCGATGTGAAGAGCAGCATAAAGGTGCAATGTCAATGTGTCTGTTGCACAACATCTTGCTGTTGTGTATCACTGGCTACCTAAACACTGCCAGTGCTCCTTCCTGCCCTGCTTAAGGAGTTAAGACAAGCAGCCTTCACACGGTGAAAGAACAGATTTGAGAAAAGCACTTTTAAAGCATTTTTGCTGAAGTTGGCTTCAGTCAGCAGAAGCAGAATTCGCAGATTATTCTGCCAAAGAAATAATCCTTTCACTACTAATCCTTAGTTACAGTTCACTTGGGTGTTCCACAGCACAGTGCACCTCTCTAGGAAAGTGTTGGGTTTGGGTTTTGTAAGGTGCTGGGTATCAAACCCAACTCAAAGCTCTGCTCAGCCCAACCTGTATCTCTGAATCACACACCGATGGCAATTTTTGTGTGAGACAACTCCTCCCTTGCAGTGACCTCCACCAACATTGTAGCTTCTCCTCCAGAAGTATTCCAAAGGAAAAATTATCAATAAATAACAATAGCACCAGTTTTTTCACTGATAAACTCAATTGTTTACATTTTATCATGCCATAAAAGCAGTGATTCTCTCATGGTCCATGAACAGAACAAAACCCTGTGGTCTTCACTTCACGTTCATTTTTTCTAGGATGCTACAAACTTGTGATAATGGACAGGCACAGAAAGAAAATACCTCTCTGGCCACCCAGTCCAGTCCTATTCATTAGTCTGTTCTCTTCATTGTTCTTTTAAACTCAGGAACTTCCCCTCTGGTGTCTGCTGTAATGAACTAATGCAATCCACTGCGTCATTCCACATTATTACATGCAAGAATAAGCTGATCAATTTTAATAAACCCATTATGGTCATGTTCTGAAATAGGCTTTTTGGTCTGGTCTATTCTTTAATAGCTAAAATGTCTCCTCTCTCTTCTTTAGACATGTATTTCTAATTTTCAAATAGCCTGAAGACAATTTTATGATGAACAAAAAATTATGCAGTTAAAAGTAATGTAAATATGACTATATTCACTACTGAACAAACTGACTACTCAGTCTAACTTATGGAGAACCTCACTGCTGCCACTGAAAAGCAGAATCTGAAATACTCAGTTGTCTACAGCTGTAAGCAACTGATTTTTTCAGTACCTTCAAAACAAGTTATAATCTGTTCTGAGACACAAAAAGTGATCACACTAAAAAAATTCCCTGCATGAAAACACAAATTAAATTTATTATACGTACAACTTTGGGCACTGAAACAATAAGAAAATTTAACTCCAGTTTAGGCTAGTAATTAACAATTATTACATTAAAGCACTGATAAAATCCCAAAGTGAACCAGGAAGCCCAGTAGGGGATCAACTGCTCTTTGTTCCAGTGCACGACATTAAATACAATGACTGCAAACGCTGCCGTTTCTCTGAGCCCCAGCCACACAGGTGCCCACTTAACAGCCTAATTCATGGCATTTACAGCTCCATGTTCTGCTGTGAAAATAAGTACTATCCTTCACTTAAGCTTCACTCAGCTCTTCTCCATTCTCATCTCCCAGCAATGCAGAGCTGTCCCAGCAAGCACAGGCCAGCACTGCCTCTGTGCTGCTGAGGAAACCAAACAAACCCCAGTGATACAGAAGTACAACAGCAAACTTAATACAAGGATCCAGTCCTTGCACCAGACCTTCAGTACTGATTCTAGTACTTGTACCATAAAATGTAAGATTTGAGAAAACAGTATAATGAATTACATCTCAAAGATTTTACTATCTAGAGAGTTACTGTCAGCAGGGTTTCTTAGTTTAACTGTGGACTAGACTATGGACTGTGGTCTAAAATACAGATACAGACACACTTGCTAAGATTAATACTTGCTTCTGATGGCCCAATGGTTTCTTTGCAATATGAGACTGTTGAACATGCATGGAAGATCTCTCATCCTTCTTTACTCTTGGGCTGATGAGAGCAAATTTAATTTCACAGTGAGCTGTCTGGAAGCTTTGAATACGCCATTAGGTTTCACTAGAATCAGGTAATTACTATAAAATGTTTATTTATGCAACCATAGTGACATTCCTTGGAACAGCTATTATTAGATGTTTAACAAATAATGTGCTACTTACCCAATTCTTAGACATTATTAATTAACATTGACATAAGGGCCTGGAGAAGAAAATAGCCAAGAATCATTTTGATTTGGACTCCATCCTACCAAGCACATCAAAGTTAGGTTACAATGGCAAAAGAAATGGATACAGTGAGTTCATCTCCTGACAATACAGTCAAATTAAACACTGCCCTATTGATCAGGCAGTCACACAGTAATAAAAATTTTATCTTGCATTCAAACAAATAAAATTTTTACCTACAGTCTGACTCAGTATAAACATCTCAAAGACTCTGCTTCCACCTCACACTTAGAAAGTCAATCTGTGTCTTTTCTACTTCATGCTCTGTTACAAATCTCCACTGACAAAGATTCAGGAATTGGGATTTAGCTGACAATTCTGCTGAAGCTGCAAGTGACAGTGGATACAGCTGCCTCCTCCCCAGCTGGGCCACGCTGATGGCAGTTAAAAAAACTACACAAACTTGCTTCTGTTGGTAAACCCAGCAGCCAATTCAAATGGAAAAAAAGCAAACCTAGTAAAGGTGACACACTTAAAAGTGATTTTTAAAACTGGAACCATAATTTGAGATGCTGGTTTTTAACCCACTCATGCCTGTTATGCTGACAAATCAAATATCAGCATTCATGTTTCTGCCTTCCAGAGGAGTAAGGGGAGGTTTTTTTAAGAATTCTTTTATTTCTAGTTAAAATTGAAACTTTACAAAAAATCTCCATATACACATGCCTCCCTTAAGGACTAGCAGAGCACCTCAATTTTACCTGTCAATTAAAAAAAATTAATGTTCCTTTGTTTTAGCAAAATGAGTCATCTAATGGTATGGATTTTAAAAGCGATAATAAAAACAGTTCACGGCCAGATTTACTGTGTTAAAATCACTTTTTGAGGAAGATATTAAGCATTATCAGGCATTTTTTTCCTTCCTAGAATATCTTACTAATTCACTGTATACAACATTAAGAACTTGAATTGGACCTGACATTTCTCTGTAATTTATTCAGTTCACAAATGTATAAATGGCAGCTTGTGCATTTGCATGCAGATCTCAGCATTACATTCATATCTCATCCTGTGCAAAACCCACCAGCAGCAAATCTCCAAGCTCCCCCCACGTCAGTGACTGAGATGTGACCGAGCCAGTTCATCTCTGACGCAGCAGAGCACGAGTGCAGCACGCTGGCTCCTGGAAAGGGCACCAGGCTGAATCAGCTGCACACCAATGGCAAATGCACAAGTTTGTACATCAAACATCCGTGAAACATCTCCCAAGAAGGAAGGACACACACATGCAAATGGCTGGGGACTCCAAGTAAAATAAAGTTGGGAAACTTGACATTATCTCAGTGTTCCCAGTTAGTGGATCCCAAACTAGAGGAGAGGTCCTGGGAGGAACCAACTTCAGCTCTGAGAGAAGCCAAGTATTCACTGACCTTTGGTGACCAGCTCAAGAGCACTTAAAACATTCACAATAGATCTTAAATGATACTGCTTTGACTAAGAACATTTGCTTTGTTGTGTGCCTTTTCCTTGATTTAGCAAATTGAACAAGTTAAAGAGGTTTATTTTAGAGTTATCCTGTAAGGCAGGGGTCTGCACAGCCCATGTTTTAAGATTTAGTATCCATAAAACCCACACTTTGGAAGGAAGCCATATTAATGCACTCAATATCTAACAGAAATGAGACAAATATTCTGGACCATGACAATTGCACATCCAATTTGGGCATGGGAAAGAGGCTCAGGATAATCCAGTTAGGAATTCTCTCAGTAGAGAGGATGCCTTCAAACGTTGCAGTGATTATAAACAGAACTGAAGCCATCCCACTGTCTGGTCACCAGAACCATCAGCTCTGATGCTCCTCAGCTCTCAGCCTATCTGTTCTGCACGTCAATAACTTCACTCTCCACTGTGTACATGTCACAGCTCGTAAGAGGCACTGATTGTATAAAAGCCAATATGCCCATCTCATCTTGTATTCTGATCATCAAACTGTCAAGCAGGAGTCAAACAGAGACATGCTGATTTGAAAACCTGTCCCTTAATTGCTGCCTAAATATGAACTTGGGAGGGCTGGTATTTGGCACCTGCTTTTAAAAATCTTGCTGCACATCATTGCCTGCTTTATTACATGAACACTGCATGGAAGAAAGTATAAGGTACATAATTTCGAGAAGATATGCAGCCAGCAGTTTTGCTTTTCACATAAAAAACATATAACATTGCCCAAAATTGTAATTAGCTGAACTGAGCTGATATGCCTTACTGAGGCTTTATGGAGGAGTTAGGAGTGTTAGTGAAATGTGTGGGTTTGTGGGGGCAAACAAGTACCAGAACTGCACACACTCACAGAGCACAAAATGCAGCCATGGGGAGCAGGCTGGCACGTGAGAGGCCCCAGAAGAGTTGGGGCCCCTGGCAGCAGCAGCAGGACGGCCACACATCCCAGCTGGAAGGCAGGGGCACAACATGCTTGATGCAGAAAGAAAGCAGGGAAAGGAAGAGAGAAATAGGAAGGGACACCGAGGCAGGCAGTGCACTTGCATCTCCAATCTCACCAAGATCCTGTGACAGTGACAATTCTCTCCCAAATTCACGATGGTGCTTTTTTACAGGATACCACACTTCGTAGGTAAGTCTGTACCTTGTCCCCACCCCACCCAGCAGGCAGCTCAAGGGCACAGCTCTCCCCACCTGCAGCACCTGCCTTGCCCTGTCACCTGGCTGTTTTGTTTTCCTCTGTTATGCTTAAAATAGTCCTTTTTCCATCCCTGCCTCCATGACCAATAACAGACCATCAATGAGCTGCTTGTAGTCTGGAGACCTTCATTTTCAGCTTGTCTGTTGTCAGGGCCTGTCCTGTCACCTCATGTTTAAACTGCTCACCAAAAGGACATATGCCAGGGCTCACAGCCCGGAACACACATCAGATGGCACAGAAAAACCACGAAAATATGTAACAGACACAATCCTGGAAGATCTCTCATCTGAGAGAGTGAGAGACACAGATAGCAAGCACACCAAGGAGCAGTAAGGAAATATTAAATATGACTGCAGCTCTGTAAAGCTGACTGTTCCAATCAGATGTTTCAATTCGTTCAGTTTACAAAAGATGCATTTATAAAAGCATGAATGATTTATCATACTTTAAGGTACCAATATTCTGACAAAATTCCTGTTGCTTCCCCTATAATGGAGAAGAATCCAGGCTTTGGTTAACATTAGGGGGTTAAACAAAAAACATCCAATTATCCAAAAAGTTGGTCTAAAATGGCACAGAGCAGCTCCCAGTCCAGCAAACACAAAACCAGCTCCTTGCACCTTCTCTCCTTCCCTCCCTCCCCACTTCCTTGGCCTTAGAGAGTGGAACACAGCACAGCTCACTGGAGAGAGCCAAGAAAGGTAAGTTTAAAAAAACATAATGGAAGTGTCTGGAATAAGACCACTTAAATATTTTGATCAGCTATAAAATGAATAAAACTCTATGCCAAAAAACAAGTTGCAAACCACCAGATCTCGGGAACGAATAGGAAAGCAAGAATAGACACAACTGCTTCAACTGATGTGCACAAACTAAAGAGAAAGATGGAAAACTGCTTCCAAAACTAATGAGAGAAATGAAAATACAGGCAGATCAGTTAAAAAGGAAGTAGTACCAATGTAACTAATGGACTAGGTACGTCAGAAGAGCAGACAACAGAATTATTCCACTGGAATGCAGTGTATTTCAAATACAATGGCATCACTTACACAGCTGTCTAGATTGACTTGTTCTTTGTAAGGGGATATAGAAAAGGAGGATCTTTCACAAAGATGACCTTATAAATGGCAGATACAAGTGATGTGGGCATCCTCTCCCCCTCCTCTCAGCAAAACAAAGGAATTCTAAAGCAGAGCACAACACTTATGGGTCTGACCTATCAGGTGATGTTTCCACTCGCTGCAGCAGATCTAAAGGTTCCTTCACTAAAATTTAATGTTTCAGAAATGTGTTATTCATAACTGATGAAATAATATAAAACAAAGGCATGAAAAAAATAAAGAAAAATGCCATTACTTGGACTTAACTGACAGAAAAGGCTGATGCTACATTATGGAACACCTGGAATGCAATGGAAACGTGTATGAGAGATTATGTCTTCACTTAACTAAAGGAATTAGTACTAAAGTATTCCCAGTGTATTTCAAGTGCTGAAATACTCAATTCCAGCAATTCGGATTTCTTGTAATTAACATATGCACATGTAAAACTGCAGCATAAACTCACTGATCCATTATCACACTGCTAACAGATCAAGCTTAATCAAGTTCTATCAAGTTTTTTTGATTATACACATTATTAGACAAGTCCCTTTTCATTCAGTCTCTAACCAGCTACATTTTATTACAGTCGGAGCTAAGGAAGTTTGCAGGAGACTTGCTGTCTTGCTTGTTCTTCTACACATGCAGGTAGAGCAATTAATGAAAAATAATTAAACACCTGGTATAAATACATCACATGAATAACTTTGTTGGCTAGAACTATAATGTTACTGACAATATCATTAAAAAATGCAGTTAAACAATTTCTTCCAAAGGAATTTGGCCACACAAAAATAGCTGCCAGACTCTCAGCCTCACAGTCAGTGTTTCTGGGTGGCCTCAGCAGGGTGACCTTGGCTGCACACAGCTGAATTCGCTGCTGTTGCAACAAAAGGTGGTGAAATGCAGCTGCTGTTTCCTGGGCACCAGTCTACACTTGAGGTATGGGATAAAGAAGGAAGCACAATGCTTCATGTCAAACCAGAACAGGAAGGACAGGCAGGAAAGGAGCTCCCCTTAACACAGTAATGGTCCTTGTGGATTCTGAGGGAAGGGGGAAAAAATGCAGACCATAAGTGGAATGATGTGGCTAAATGAGGAATTCATGCCCGAGTATCTCCTCAGAAGTTTCAGCCCAAGGAAGCTGGCAGGATGGATCCCAGAGTACTGAGAGCACTGGGTGATGTCACTGAATTATCCTGGCTGGCGAGTCAGGATGTTGCAGTCTGGATGAGTGACAAGATGGGTGAGGGACTGGCTTCACTGTGGGGCTCCAAGGGTGTTGGTTAATGGGATCCACATAAATGTGTTCAGAAGAAAGTCTGTCATGGTGCATCTTGGTGTAAGCACTGAGTTTACAGGAATTACGTTCAATGACACAGTTGCACTGTAAGGTATTGCTTAAAATTCTTGATTATGTATCACAATATTAGTGTTACCAGGAATAGATACCCTATTCTTGATTATGTAATCAAGAAAAACTCCTGAAAATAATATTCAGAGTACAAACTACACTTAATCAGCAGCTAAATACCAAGATATGATTACTTGGTTGCTCTAATGACATCTGTAATGGATTCCAAGTGCTGTGCCTGATTGCTTCCCAGCTGATCAGGATTCAGTTCATCACTTCTAGCTGCTGGAATTCTGAAATTCCTTGGAGTTCCTCTGCAAAAGCCTTCAACATTGGTTCAGCCAAATGGCTGCAGTGCATGCTTTAAAACAGTCACCAAAAACTTCACACTCAGTACGCCATAATACAATGTTTTAAGAGAGGAGAGGAGAGGAAGATTTGCTTCCTTTCTCCAATGTGAGACAGTAAGATGTATGTATAAGACAAACTTACAATTGTTAAACTTAAATCATGTAATTTCTGATTTTTGCCTACAGAAAAAATTAGCTTTTAATCCTGCATTTTACTGCACCAACATAAGGGAATTAACAGAGCAATTATTTTGGGGAGAGATTCCTCAGCCAAGAAATATTAAATGATTACAGTACCATTCTAATACAGACGTCCACCACCTAGGTCTAAACATCCTTACCTAAAACAATACTTAAATTGCTCCATGAAAAGAAACAACTAGTCTTCAATTCTGCAAACATTTACATGTTCAAACTATCCACAAATCTACACTATAAAAACTCTTAAGATTCTCCGTTTGCTCTTTTTCATTAATGTAACATTACCAAAATACAACTTACAATTTCTAATTTTTGTTGTAACAAATAGTGAAAGTGTTGGCAAATTTCAGTATTACTCTCATAATTTTCAAATGGAACTCTTTCTAAAATTTTTAATCAGTTGCTGACAGCTTTTTATCTCATTGTGTCTTCACTTTAAGTCAGAACTGTTTAAATGGATTATTTGAAGAAGTATGAAATCTCCAGCACAGTAATAGTTCTGGAACTAGTGGAGAGAGAATTGTGCCATATGACAGTGGAATATAAGGCTCTTGCTTTTTATCTGAGTCAGAATCAGTGCAGAAATAAACTGGCAGTTCAAGCACATGCCCATGTAAGAAATTTAAGAACTCATTCCTCCATGAGAAGGAAGTCACCTGAATCCCTTGAGTTTAACATGATGTGGCAGAAAACCCCAGAGTGTGACAGCAGTAGTTTCAAGTTTTCAAATACTTTTCACCACAGGAAATGTGGAAAGTTTTCATTTCTAGCATCAGAGGATGTATCCAATGCACAGCACATTTCTCACACGATGTAAGTGATCTCAGCAGTGTGACCCATTCAGTTTCTTTCACGTTTCTTAGCAAAATGAGCAAAGAACCTTCTGCAAAACCCTGCCAGGTTTGTATTTAAAACATTACCAAAGTCTGAGACATACACTGGAAAAAGGGCCAATAATGACTAGAGAGACCTACTACTAAAAAACCCAAACCAAACAAACAGAAAGAAGTACCACAGGCATGACTTAATTATTGTACCCAGCCACTCAGTGCCCAGGGGAAGTCAGGAGGCTGCTGGCTCTTTGTAATTCACATTTCACACTCTACTGGCAGGAAAGCCTTAGAATAACACTGGTTAAAGTCAACACAGACAAAACTCACAACTTTGCATTGTTTTATGAGTCCTTGAGAAATATCCAGGTAAAATGGAATTAGCTTCCCGAGTTGTTTAAATTTGTTGAGTAAAAGATCCTTATCAGTTGGGATGTAGAACATCCACAACTTGTCCTGAATTTTCTTCCTCTCATACTGAAGACAAAGTATTTGGAACACTTAACAAATTGAAAGTCCTAATAAAAGTATTAATTAAACCCCCGCTATAGGAAGGACAGATGATTCTTAAGAAGAGATTATTTTATGATTCTGGGTTGAACCTCTACTTCCAGAATTAATGGAATCACACAAGGCAATAAAGCTGCATAATGGCACACTCCATGATCAAGCTACTGAGGTGTTACAGAGTAGGTTCAATCAAGCCTAAATCTGCTGGTTTTTACACTTTCCCACTCTTTCAGTAAAACTGTGTTCTGATCAAAAGAAAGTCTGTAGCCTATAAATAATGTCAATCAATTTGACAGCTAAGTTTTAAAATTAACATTGTGGGACACTGAAGGAATTAGTGAAAGGCCTCCAACATGCTCCAAACTTTGCCGTGCAAGGGCTGGGAAGCGACATCTCGGGTACAAGCAGAGCACAAGGCAGAGTGTTGCATAAAGCACACAGGACTGTTTGCAAGCTCCCCTGGTGGATTGTTGTGCTGACAGCTACACAGCCAAGGCTGTCAGCAGCTCTGCTTCTTATCAAGGCTAAGAAATGTAAGACACTGTGCTCAGCTCTGCTTTTCAGACCACCTGTCAGCAGGTACCATCGCTTCCTACTGCACTTCCAAGAAAAGTACTTACCTGCTTCAAACAGACAATATTACCAGTCTGTTTTAAAGTTCTGTTAAACTTTGCAACCTACATTTCTAGATGGTCTGTTGTTCTTAGGACTTCTATTTCAAAGAAAATCTCCTGCTGAAAGGAAAGCAATTAACTAGTGAAATTACAGCCCTAAAATGAACGGTACGGGAAGCCAGATGAAGAAATCAGAATAATATCTCACCTACCAATCATACTTTTTTGATAAACACCAAAACAGGAGCATGCCAAATCCTATGACAGACTATTTGAAGTCAAAGGAAACAAATTAGCCTTATTGTCAATTTGAAATATAAAGAAAATGGAGTTACAACCCCCATTCTGCACTTAATTGCCTCACCTGGCATTCCATGGACAAGGTCTCCACACAACACAAAGAACTTGGGTTTAGGGTTTAGTTTATTAATGGCCTGCACTGCTTGCTCTGTTAATTTGATTTCTTCTCCCCATTCATCATCTCCATTGCTGGTGTCTCCATGTGTCCAAGCTTTCATCAGTCCAAACTGAGGATCTGCTCCCTGGATGAAGTAGAAAGGCCCTTTCCATTGGCACTCATCATCTAAAAAGAAAAAAGGAGGGGAAAAAAAAGTTAAGCAGTAGAGACACTTAAAAGAGAATGAAATAAATTGATTGCTCTTTACCTAAGTAGATTGGTGCTGCTTTAATGAAAGTACAAAATCCTATAGTCGTTTATACAGGACAAATATTAAGGCAGAAGTACAAAATTTTCCTCTAATGGGTAGTTGTAATAAATGAAAGTATATTAATCTAATTAAACCACATAGTAATTAGAGAGTGATTAAAGGAAAAGTATGTGGAGAATTCAGCAAATAAAGCTGGAAATTACAAGACTAAAACATAACACAAGTGTGTAATGTTACATTTTAGTTGATCCTTTTAAGACTCCAATTATTGCTTCTTTAATTAACAAGTTAAAACATACACAAATTTCACATTTTATGGTTGCAGCAGACTTTTCCTTAAGTTAATACGGATTCAAATGCTTGTTGTTCTCATAATTTTAGAGAAAAGTTGGATGTAGCACATTCTTTGGAGTTAAAACTGAAGCCACTCAACAGGACCAAGGCCAGCAAACACAAAATCCAACAACTTCAGAATCAGCAGAAACAAAACAAGGAAACCCCAAATTTATTGCTGCCACAATTGCTCCTGAGAGTTATGATAAAAAGGTGAGAATTCAGAAACAACTTTCCATTGGTTGAGTCACAATAGACAGAGGGTACAACAGAATTTGCAGTGCTACAAACAGAATTTGCAGTGCTACAATGCTTTTGCACACTTATTTCTCCAGTGTGGTAAAAGCAAGTACCACAAATGAATATATAACGTTACAGTCACAACAGGGGGGGGAAAAAAAACCCTCAACACTGATCAAACAAAATAACGGCTACAAGTCTAAAACAAAAAATTACCCTGTTTCCTAGACTTGTGTCTAAAGCTGCAATTGAAGTACAGACATGAGTACACTGGGGTTTCTCCAGATGTCTCTACAAATTCATTTGCAACATGAATGTTTCAGTTCTGACAGCTGTATTTGGCTTAATAAGTTTAGTGTTCTTGGAGTTTTTTAAGCAGCATTTAAACTGTTAAAAAGTCACTGACTACATCAATCTGTAGTTGGATTTAAAAAGAAAATGATACAGCAAATTATTTAAAATTAAAATAAAACCCATAAATATATACCCATGTTATATAAGTCTGATCTGAAATTCAGTTTGAGGCAAAACTGGTCTTCCAGTAACAGTACAGAAGCAAGCAGCATGGAATGTGCTTTTGGTCTCCTTCCACAAAATCTAGAACTGGAACTCCTTACTTTGCAAGAAGGGGGGTTTGGTTTTTTCAGGAAGGTTGGAAAACAGAGGTCAGAATTCATCCCTTGTACCATGGATATGGACAGGCTGGGGTGAGGAATGTGGGCAACTCCCAGAAGCTGCCTGTCATTGTCATCTGTTGCTATGGCATCAGATCACTCTGCCAAATGAAAGCTTCTACACTTCAGTTAAAGTAACATCAATATCTAAACAAAATCATTCATATACCAGCATTGACTTACTTTAAATACTTAATAATCATGTATTTTATAGGTAGAAACTTTCAGACACTCATTAGCTTTTAATTCTGAAATACAATTTACTCTTCCAATTATATAATTCACTTGAAGAAGTGGAATGATCCATCTATCCATGAGTTTGGAACTGGAGCCTTATGGGACCAGATGAGTGACACAAAGCAATTTAGGTTTTTATTTTATGACTTGCATGAAAAGATACGACTGCCATAAAAGCAGCTTATATGCTGCATCAAAGCACTGTTTGTGCAGAGAAATCAACTCACAATGTTTATAAGTGGAAAGCTGTAGAAAAAAAATCAGTTAAGGAAGCTTGCACCAGAAATCCTTTATGACCTACCCAAAATGAAACTGAAAAAAGGGAATGTCTGAAAGAGGAACTTGGTTTGGAGGAGTGGCACAATTCTCAAGGTCATTAAATAGGGAAAAAGGTCAAACCTTGGAACAACATGGCAGGATGTTTAACACCTGTCCCTTTTCCAGCAACTCGGCAGAGAGTATTGATAATCAATTGATAATCAACACTGAGCAAAATCTATTTGTTTTGCATTGATTAATCTGAAGCCAGTAATTCTTACCATAGTAGCCTTATTAAAATATAGATCCATTCATTTATTTTTTTACAGAAACTACTTAGAAAAGAGAACCAGTCTTTGTTTTCAAAGACTGTGTTTCCCTTTCTGGAATGCGGAGCACCTGCAGCAGCCCTGGATGGGGGGCACAGGCAGCAGCACTGGGCCAGGTCCCAGGTAAAAATCATCCCTGATGTCTGAACATGTCTGGCAAGCACACACAGCACTCTCAGGGAACGTGCACAGCCGAAAAGCCAGGCCAGGGGTTATTCTAATATAAGCTTCATGGATATTTTATTTTCCTGACTTACATTTGTGCCATTACAGGAACTCTCTAGGTTTTAAGTACCTGAACGTTTCCAAGACTGTGCACAGATGCTCTGGTTTGAGTGGGTGAGTGATGGTCATGTGAGGCAGAGAGAGAGACTGATAAGATGCATTTGAAAAGAGAAGTTCAGTACACAGACGGAATCAAGAAGTGGCAGAAGAAAGGAGAAACAGAAGATGCAGGGGTGGAGGTGGTGAAGAGTGGGGAGAAAAGGAAAGACATAGGAGGTGAAAAAAGAAAGGAACTGAAAATGCTGCAAAGGTATAGGCTATATTCTCCCGTAGGAAAGAAAAATATAAAATGAAAAAAGTGAAGCAGGGACAACAGAAGAGATCCAGGAACCAGGGCTACATAAATAACATTTACTTAAAATGTTAAGTAACTGGTCTTAGTCAAATAATTCAGTCAACAGCTGTTTCTGTGGTATTCAATAACTCAACAAATAGCTATAAAAATAACAGGAAGGTTGAATAAGTATTTTCTACCTTTGCCTTACTTGATCAGTCCAACTGAAAACACTATTGAAATACAAATAATCCTGGTATGTATTTACACCAAATTCCATTAACTTTTTAGTTATCAAGCAGTACTTACTGATTTTATTCCCCATGAAAAAAAGTATACGGGAACAAACTAAAGACACTCTGTTTAAACTTACAACTTGACTTAAAAAAAAAATCAGGCATATGCTTTAAAGTCCTATAAATAAAAGCAGAATATAATGAAGATAGAGGTCTTGGTACAACACCACTGGTGGGAACTTGCAGCTGCTGCACCAACTCCTAAGGCTGTTCTGAATTCAGCTCATCCAGGAAACAACCCCTCATTGCCCTCACTGGTCTGTCCTCTGGGCAATTCATGCAAGTTTTTCCTTACCTGTGCAAGGCGTAACTCGAGTCCAACTAAAGTTTCAAGTGTTGCAACTACTGCAATGTCACTAATTCTACCTAAAACGGCAGGACTAGGCCTGTACAAGAGCTCTTTCAACAGACACTATGACATGAGAGCAGCAATGCAAAACAGGAGGGAAAAGCATTTCCACTGCCACAGACAGACCCGGATGTATTTTGACTAATAATTAATTGATTTATCAACGGACCCTCTTCAGATAATTATGAGCAAAACTTCTGTACCCCACTTTTCTCTGTCTTGAGGTGTTTGTTGGCACCCACAAGCAGAACAGGAATTGTAGGCCGTGCAAATGAACTTTGTCTGCTCAGTAAGTCAGGACCCACAAAAACTTGTTTGAACCATTTTACTGGTTTTTGCACTGAATCTCAAGAGTGCTCAAAGAGATCATCCTGTTTCTGTGCCAAAGCCTGGCAGAGGGTAACCAATAAACCAAGTGGTGGGAGGGGAACAGCTGTTTTTGCAGCAACCTCCTGGTCATGATCCAGGTTCTGGATGCTACTCCTCAAGGTTTCAGTTAAATAACACGTATATCACTCTCTTCCCTGCATTTGGAGCAAGCAATGACTTCTGTGGGAATAACATTAAAGGCATCCTTCTCACTAGGAGTTTCCATTTTCAAGCCTTTAGATGAGCTATGCAGTTGTAGCAGACTAGGTGCACACTAGGTAAAGAAATAGAAGATTAGGATTCAGTTAATAATTTCTTCTGCCTTCGCCCTTCCATCACAAAATTGAGTGGAGCCAAGAATGCCTGCAAATTTGCTCTTCATCCCTATGGACACAGAGGCTGTTTGCAACTTTCAGAATTTGTCATAACACTAAGAAAACACAAATGCAGGAAAAAGTCAGCAGACTTCTCTGGACATATGGTTTTCCATTTCTGAAGGACACACTATGTCTGTGGAGCTGCTCTTACACACGAGGCCGCAGAAAAGTCCAATTTCAAATCCATTTGTTCCCAGGCCTCCTTTAAAAGCTGTACAGCTGGCTTCTACAGAAGTCCAACTTCAGAACATGTTCTTACTCCTCAGTTTCAGTAGCTTGCTACTCTGTTTCTGCTCCCAGGCATGCCAAAGTACAGACCGAGGATCAATGTGATGTATTTTTAGTAGCATTGGCTGAAAAATGGCACCAGCTTCTAATTTTATCTAAGGATTAATTTTGTGAAGGACCAAAGGAGTCAGCAGCAATCCACATGAGAAAGCCCCAGCCATGGATTGCGATCACAGGCAAAAAGACACTTCAAGGACTTAGGTGGGATTTCAGCCAAACCTCACGATTTCTGAACAACAACAGCTCCTATCTTGCTGTGCCTTTAGTTCTTCCCCTTCTGCTTTTCCCAGTTTCTCCTCTCTTTTCTTTCCCCACCTCCAAGGACCACAAACATGCATTGACAGACTGCTCACAGAAGCCACTGGCCTCTGACAGCCAAGGAGCACTGGTGGGATTTCCAGTATTTCCCTGGTGGGACTTTTTATATGTACATTGCTTGATTTCAAAAGTATATCAGCTTTATTTTTCCTCTACACGCTGCAATGTTTAATGGAAACAAATTAGTAATGAAAAGTTACTGCTGTCCACTCTCTAGGCACCACTGTGTCAGAGAATGGATGTGGACACACATTCAGGGCCTGCTCAGTAGACCATGGACAGTAATAAACATGAAAACACCCTCATTATCATGTTGGGTTTGCCAGGAAAACCAGGTTCACTTCTCAGAAAGACCAGAGAAGAGCAGAAATAGGTACAGAGTTCCCTGCCCTGAACTGCTTCTGCATACAAAGTGTGTCTGGGACTCTTTTTCTAGGTAAAACTGAGCAAGAAGCAGAACCTTGGTTTTCCAAAGAAGCTACAAGCAGGAAGGGAAAGTGCATCCTGTAAGTGAACTCAGTATGTATACACAGACAATACAAAAAGCAACATTTGTTTTCATTACTTTCAGTCCTGTCATAGCCTGAAAACCAACACAGGACTTGTACTAAATTCCTAATAATTGCTCGTTAAATACTAAAATATTATCAATAGATGTGGCTTAAAAATCCCATAATTATTGTCTGTATGTGCAAATACAAAGGATTTCAATCTAATGAAATGTGCCCTTCTTTCAGCTACATTTTTCATGTGCACCAAACATGACTACTGAGGATTCTGCTGAATGACCAAGGCAACCTGCCAGGAAAGGTGCAATTGTATGCATAAGAGAAAAACCCCCACCTTCGAAACAGGTACCAAAATAAAGCCTTTAAAAGAATATTTATTTTAGAAATTAACTGACAGGACATGGTTTCTCAAATAAATTAGACACTGCTTCTATTTTCAGAAAATATACTTTCAAACTTCTTAGATAACAATCAAGGTAGGAAATGCCCTCTCAGGCACAGTTTGTTTGTACTGAGGGCTACAGAATGCTAAATTCTAGTCATGCCTTATGCCCACCCCCAAATTTAACGTGTAAACTCATTACAAAAACTTTACAGCCCAGAACTGTAGGTGTGAAGGGGGGTGGCTTGCATAATGACAAGGTGAAGTCACAGAAAGTTGCTCAAAACCCACATAAAAATTTGCCTAATTCATACAAGAACTGGAGACAGTATTGGGAATGGAATATGCAAGCTGGGAAGCAGTTCTGTCAGTGCTCAAAAATATTACTGTTGAAGAGCTCTAGAACAGTCATCATAACATGCCAAGATCCAACACTGAAAAAGAAGAAATCAATTGCAGTTGTATTTAATTTCAAAGCAAATTACATGTAATTATGATGCGTTTTAAAAGTGCAAAAATCCTTTAAGGCAGCATGGAAACTATTCAAAGACACTATCCCAGAGGCTCAGACCACACGCACAGCCTGTACTAAGAACTTCAGAAAGTCCAAAACCAATCCAGAATGGCTAAACAACAAAAATAACAGCCATCAGGAGGCTAGTTAAAGCAGCACAGCATCCTTAGAAAAGGTAAAGTATCCAAATAAAGGAAACAGAAAGGACTTTATACACTGGAAGACAAGAAGTCAAGGTAAAAAAAAAGTGAAGAATTGGATACACCACAAATCTGAAAACTCCTAAAGAGCTTTGCAGAGGAATTAGGAGCAGGTAGCCTGGCAGACACCCACTAAGGTTAACAGATCACATGTTCCAGACGTGCAAGGTGCACCCACAGAAAAAGGCTGAGCAGAAAAACAAGGTACATTTTTGTATCCACATTTATTGTGAAGGAACTTGGGGAGATCCAACATGAGAATTCTCCCTGACAGACAGAACATCAGATTTGTCTCAAATCAAAATACCAGTAGATGACTCAACAAATAGACACAAACAGTAACAAACCATTCAGATCAGGAGGCACCCAAAACTGGCATCTGGACAGGCAAGTGAATGCAAACTCTACCAAGGACAATAACTACTGTGCTTATTGATTCCTCAGAGAGATTAATTAACAGCTTGTACATGGACAAGGGAGATACACTTGATACCATGTCCAAGAGGCATCTAAGAGTTACGAAAGACTCCTGAGGAAGTAAAGGCTTGAAATATGAAAGCAGGTCCTTGCATGCAGAGAAAACTGGTGAGAAAAAAAAAGAAATGGGCAAGACAGACAGGTCCCACCTGGAGGAGAACTGGGACCTACACAGCTGAAAAAACTCAAAACAATCTGTAAGGCAACTGAGTGCTGAGGAAGTGAAATGTGCTAAAACTAAGTCATTTGGCTGCGTGAGAATCAGGCCTGGTTGTGAAGAGTGAGGAGAGACTTCTTACACAGTGACTGTTCAAAAGAGCTGATGAACTTCATGCAAAAAAGTGCAGGATAGTGCACATGGGGAAAACATCACCAACTTCATTCAAACTACTACAGTTCTAGCAAGTGCTACAAGGAAAAGTCACCTCAACATTCAGCAGCGGCAAAAAAAGAAAGAGAAGAGAGAAAAATAACAAAATAAAAAAAAACTGGTGAGGGAAGCATGACAGAAGAACATAAAATCACACGTGGAACTGAGGATGTGAGTAGGCAATGCTTGTTATTCACCTGCTTCAGATAAAGGTTTTGGAACCATCAACTAAAACTAGCAAAAGACAGGTTCAAGCAGACACTCCTCAGCCAGTTAAACTGACAGTACTATCACTTCCTCAGTTATCTGAGAAAAGTGCCGATTTTCACAGCAATTCTCACACCATGCTACTGACATACTTGGGGCCAAACCCTCCCCACTTAACAAACCAAAACAAAATAACCCCATGACTCCCGGAGAGAAGTGGTGAAGACAGCATTTACCCAACTGATTCTCACACTGCAGGAAATTTTGCCTCACTTTTACCAGCCCTTGGCTCTGGGGTTTTTTTCTCCCAATCCTTTAGTTGTGTTGACCTTTAGTCTATTAAGAAAGGGCTAAGTAAATTATTTACAAAGAAATATTGCACTCAAAGGTGGTACGCTACCATCTTTGACAATTTGACAAAGGACAATGGCAGCCTAACAAGTCCTGAACAAAGATTAAAACCAACCAGCTGGTAAGAAAAGTCCTAATAAATACTTTAAGAATCCCAAAGTCACTTCAAGGGAAAGAAGCACAGCTGGAAAGGAGATTCCCAAACAACATACTTTCTTCCATGTTTATGGAAGGTGAAGCTTTTATTCAGAAATTTTTACACTGCTGTTGAACATTCCTTTTGTTACAATTTCGCTATACAGTTGATGTAACTAGATGGCTTGTGTGCCATCTGTCCCCTCAGCAAATGCTAGGCATTCTGTTCCAAACCAACCACACCATCTGCAATTAATAGGTTGCCAGAATGACTGTATACGTATATGTACTTCACATGCTCCGAGTTGGTGATTTTCCTTTATTTGGCAACAAGCAAAACCAAATATTTCCAGCGAAACCCAAGAAAATACCACAAAATCGTAGGGATTGAATAGCCTTGCCGACCTCACCAAACCAACACAGCTTAAAATTCATAAATACAAAGAAATAAAAGACCTTCCACGCATGAAGTAGGAAAAGATTCCTTAACACAGAGCTTGTTATGCCCCTGGAAAACCTTGGCACGTTGTAGAACCTCCATCCCTGGGAGAATTTTACGAAGAGGGGACAGAGACTGAGCTGTTCAACGCGCTCCTGCCCAGCCACAGGCACGGACCAGCAGTCACAGGTGGCTGCCAGCTCTGTCTTGGCACGGCCTCGGCACCTTTTCCACCTGGCAAGTCCGGGAGCTCGTCTCCCTCGGAGCTGGTGCCCAGCCCAGGGATCCGCACGGCGGGAAGGGCCGGGGGAGGAGCTGCGGCGCTGCCCCGGAGCGCCTGAGGGAAGCGGGACCGATCTCACCCACTGGCGGCCCAACGCACGACTGCCCCTCACCTACACGGCAGAGCCACTGCCCCGCCGGCAGCCGGTCGGGCCACCCGACAGCACAGGGCTGCCACCAGCAGCTTCACAAGCCATGGGGGTCAGCTTTTGGAGCACGGACAAGCATCTTAACACCGACCTGACGCCGGGCACCGCCGGCCTCCTCACGGGAGCCGGAGCGCGGTGACAAACTCTGAGCAGCGGGGGCGGCCCCGGCCGCGAGTCCGTCCTCACCGCGGCCNTGTCTGCAGGCGGGACGTGTCCCGGAGGTGCGCCGGCCTTTAAATGAATAATAATAAAGTAATAGATCGACGTCACTTTCAGCTTGATCCTGACGCGCGAACGGGAGTAAACCGGTGTCATCTAAAAGCATCGGCAGCCTTCCCCTGTACTTCGGTGGGTTGGTCTGCGGGTCAGATTTTCTCAGTGTTTAATCTCACTAAATTCGGGATTACCAGCATTTATTGAAAAAGGAAAAAGTAAATGGACTGAAAAAGCATAGGCACAATGTCCCTGTGCCCAGTCCCTGCTGTCACTGACCCTGCCTTGCCCATGGCTGTGCTGGGCAGCGACAGGGCCCACACGGTCTCTGTCCTCCTCAGTACCAGGAGGCAGAGTCAGGTAACGACTGAAATAAGGGTGACCCTTGCAGGGCAACGTTTCCTCAGTCCTTTCTAAAGTGCTGCCCCTTTTTGACCCCGTGGTACAGGAACAATAACAGGGTTGTGATTTCCCAGTTGAACAGAATCACAGAATCACAGAATATTATGAGTTGGAAGGGACCCACAAGGATCATCTAGTCCAACTCACCATCTAACACCCGTACAGAGACCGAGAGCACATCCCAGAGTGTAACACCAACCTAGATCCCTCACAGGTGCACAGGCCACTCCGAGCCGGAAGGGACCCAGGGTCATCCAGCCCTACACCCCCCAGCTAGACCATGTCACTAAGCTCCTCGTCCAGTCTTCTCTTAAACACCTCCAGTGACGGCAACTCCACCACCTCCCTGGGCAGCCCATTCCAATATGCAATTACTCTCTCTGTGAAAAACACACACACAGAATCACACAGAATATTATGAGTTGGAAGGGACCCACAAGGAACCACCCATTTGTTCTGAGTGCCTCTATTCATTGTGTGAAATGGGTAGGGAGGTGCTGGATAAGGTTAATGTTGTCAGCTAACATGCATTGCTATGGGTAGATTATGTTTCCATCTGTAAAATGTGGGTATTATTATCCACAAGTAAAAACAACTTCAGTCCTGCTTGTAAACTGCTTGATGATCATTGGATGCAAGGTGCTAGAGGAAGGCTTTTTTATTAAGTAGTTTTTGTCAATTCCCCTCTTTATGAGGCAGCATGTGGTGTATTAAGCAAATAAAAACTAAATTGCATTTTTTAGTCTCAGGTGCAGGCTATCTAAGTGTTTTAACACCACCATAGGAGGAGGTGATCACAGTTCCATGGTGCAACTGCTCATGCTAATATAAGAGCAATTGGCTCAATCATGCAAAGAAATTTTTTACCTTTTCTCTTTCTTTGCCATTTTCTTCTCATGTGCTTAATAGGGCTGAGCAGCCATAAACCAGAATATGTGACTTGTGCATGAGTTCAGCTAAACTCAGGATTAATTTGCAAGCAAAATACCATCAAGATCAGGCCAAAAACTGTAGCAAGAACACGACTGTTTTGGCAAGACAGCACAGTGTGGTTCCCGAGCACAAGGATGTGGGATTGTGATCAGCACACCAAATTGCCTTTGTCTTATTTAACCTGGTCGTGTTGCTAAAGGCAACCATTTTTCTTGTCAAGTTATCCGTGTCTGAAAGATTGAATTAGACCTGGCAGAGGTGTGGATTTGAAGACCTTCTAGATTTATCTGAATCACTGTAATTTCACAGCTCTCTTCTCCTAGGCATCCCCACTCTACAAAATTCCGTTGTCAGTACCGTCCTTGATCCCTTTGCAGGGCCATGGATGAGGCTCTTTCTAGGTGATGATACTGGTGACAGTGCAGCCGGCCTATGTTGCCTCCTCTTCAAATGGAACCCTCTGATATTTTATCAGTTTGAGCATTGTCTACTGTAATGAGGATGCCACAAGAAATTTTCATTTTGTAATTTAAACTCGTTTTCTCGTGATTTTGCAGTCTGAGTGCAGAAGTGTTTTAAGCTGCAGAAATAAAGTAACATTTGCATATAAACGTGAGAACTGAGGATGGGGACTGCGTGTGCAGGAGGGGGATTTCAGCTCTCTCCTTCCTTTACTCTGCCAAATTTGAAGTATGCATCTTTGAAGCCAAGATCATGGACCAAATGCTATACAAGCTAAACTTATTTTACTATGACTAAATAGTTTAAAATTACTACTGATCTATGTTAGTTTAATTATAGATTTTCATGGCCTTATTCCAGATGAGGCCTAGATAAAGCAGGATAATTTTGTCATAGGACTTGATTTGTTATACAAGTGTCATGAATATAATGGCACTAAATAAATAATTTACAGTAGCATGTGTCTGGTTTTATTTACAGAGCATAAATTGAGAATAATTTTACTGATTTTGTAAAGAGTGTTTGCATACAGAGGAGAACATACCATTCTGGAAGGGCATGCAGCATACTGAAAATAAGAGATGAACAGTGGGAAATGGAGGCATTGAAAGGAAATGCTTATAGGAAGTTTAGCTTTGTAAGGAGTGTCATTAGAACAGTGTGGATCTGTGGAGTCTTTTAAGACTTATTGTAGTCTGTATTAGCTCATGCTGCCAACCTTTACAGTACTTTGCACCTTGGAAGTTCTGAAAAATCCAGGAACAGACTTGCTACTTTATTTGTTACTGCAATTCAAAGTAAGACTATGTGCACTTTGAGAGATCTAGATGAAATACTAATAAAAGTACCAATAAAACAAATAAATTATTCAAAGATTTACTATCTCTGTTAAGCAATTTATATGAGCAGCTGTGGTGGTGCATCCTCCCTCACTTCTGGGGAGGTAAAATAGTCAAAAGCAGTGGTTGAAGGAGAGAAGGAGGGAATCTTTCTCAAAGATTCAGCAAATGACAAGATGACAACAAATTACACAATTGGAAGAGTACAAAAGGTGAAAAGGACATAACAAGGTTGGTCTAGACATTAGAATTAAAATTAGAAAGCACAGCCAGATACACAGATCTGAAACTAAACCATTTTAATCTTATATATAGAATAGAATGACTATCTGCCATCTGGAATTCAGGGAATCCAATGAAGGTTGGAGCTGTAAACAACACACACAGCATTATCAACATCTGTTTTCAGTGCATGCTGATAGGATAAATTGAGCGATAAATTAGAGAAAATAATGGAAACTATAAAACCTGATGACATAAAAAGGATCACACATAATTGTATTTGTTTAGAAATAATATGGACTCACACACACTGAAAACAAATAATGCATAAGGTGTATTGTCCATTTTCTATGAACCTCTTCTTCCAGCCCCCATAAATCCTTGAACAAGACAGCATTCCTAGAAAAGGTAACATCTGGAAGGTTTGGTATATGATACGGGTCCTATTCTTCTCCCAAGAAGAGTTAATGGATAAAAATTAGAAAGTTCTGAAAAGTTACAGTAGTATCTCATAGTAGCCCACTCTGTCCCCTGCTGCATTGCTGAGACTAAGACTCAGGATGACTATGCCATTACAAATAATTTTGGCACTCTGAGCCTAAAACATAACAGAATATGATAAAACTTAAGGTCTGCTCCTTTGATGTTCAATACCAACAAAAATTAATTACTACACTGGAAATTAATTACTGCACTAAAGAGTGCTTTCCATGTTAAAAAAAAAGGTTCTGTTAATATTTGGGCTTGATATCATTCTCAAAGGACCCATAAAACAGTATAAAAAAATATAAAAAATGTTTTGTGCAAGCCAGCTTTAAAAGATTGGTTGACCAGGACCAATATTTTGTTGCTAGGTAGGGAACAATGATGACATTGATTATTTCCACAGTTAAGAATCTACAATGTAATTGATTTTCATCTGACTCACTCAGTGTGGGCAGGCTCCATTTGTTCAAGAAACCTGTAATATATTCCTTGAATCACTGTAACTATGAGAGATATATAAAAGCTGATGTAATGAGTTAAACACACTATTTAACTCAATTTGTTTTGCATACTGAATTCCAATTTCTGACACAGATACAGGTTCTATCTAGAGCTACTGGTCGTCTTTCTGAGATGTCTTGTTCATTTTGTGTGCTGCCAAATACTCAAGAGTTCTGCTTTATTCTGGGTGCCTCTGATTTTACATTTCCCTGTTCTGAGATTTCATTTTCAGGTACACTGAGAATTTACACCTTTCACTGGGTGATGAGACCTGAACTGCCAGCAAATTCAAAAGCCATGACCAGTAAAGACTCCAGTAAATGAGAGAGCTAGACTGGAAGGAATTATTTGATCTGGTGCGTGTTTTTGACACATTAAATGTCTGCTCTGAAGAGCCATGGATATTTGGGTCATGGGTTTGTATTGAAGCTGCTAGACCCAGAAAAAATGCATAGGAGTCCAGCAGGGACAGAGCTAAGGGAAGAAATCAAGGCTTTAATTGAAGTACCCATTTCCAAAATTATACAGAAAATTTGTGACTGACTGCCACCTTATCCTGAACTTTGTAAGAACTTTGTGACTTAAGTGTTCTCTAGCATTATTCCCTTTCGAATTGGACAGCATTTGCCTACTATCTAAAGTTTGTAATTCCTGTCCACTCACAAATGGAAGAGAATTAGACATATAAATACATTTGAAAAGACCATTTAATATATATATACACATAGATATCTGTGTGTTTTTAGAGTACTACGGGTTTCAGGTATATACTATTTGACTCATTCTAAGAACAAAATCTAGATTTAAGTGGTTTTATTTCACATCTTGATCTAAAATTTGGTCTTGCTGGACTTTTCTTATTTTAAAGAACCAGATTTTCCATTAGTGTACAAGCAAAAGCAGAAATCTGGCAGAGGCAGCAGTATTTAGTTTATGCATCTGTATGCATGACTCTCAGATTCCTTTCTCCTGCTTTGCTGATAACTGACATTTTATTAGAAAAAAAACCCAACCCAGATGATCATTAACCACAGTTGCTATTTTTGCCAAAAAAAAAAATCAAAGCAGCAGCAATCCTTCAAGTATTAAAATTCAATAAACAATCAGAGCACGTAGATTTTTTTCAACTAGGCATACAACAAGGACATTCTTGATTTACTGTTACATTGTTTAACCCAAAATGCACTGCAAATGTACTGGTTGAATCTATTTGTTTCCGTGTTCAAAGCAGAACATTTTTTCCAAACTGAAATAACTCATTCTTAGGTAACAGGTGACATGCAAGCAATTTGGGTTTTTTGAAAAAAATGGTCCTTCCTTTTGCTTTTTTTTCTCCTATAAGGAGATCTCACTCTCTTTCAGGAAAGGGGAATTTTTTTTGTTTTGTTTTGTTCACCTAAAGCTTAACCAGATATATTTTTGGGAAGCATATGTACATCACCATATGACAAGATATAACAAACTGGATAGAAAGAAACAATGACATCAGATTTCTCTAAGAAAAAAATATTAGTGACTGCAAAGAAACTGTGAAAGAGAAACGACTTGCTAAACTGTAGCTTCTGCTCCAGAGTGAGATTTAACACCACAGAAATGTCCTCTAAGTGGAAAAGGTAGCTGTACATTAATCAAGCAAATAAATCCTCTTCTTGATTGGCCTTCAGGGGTCCCAGACTGCCACTACTTCCCCCTCAAAACGCAGCTTTGCCAATAGATTGCATCAGCATTTGAGAGAACTTTTGCTGCTTTAAAGAATGATTTGTGTCCCCTAAAATCTTCATGGAGCTCTTCTACACATTAGCATTCACTCATATTGTGTGCCAGGTTTTGCATGTGAAATAGATCTTAAAATTGACTTTGCCATCTGTGATGTCACTAATATAGCAGTCACTGAACTTCCTGAAATAGGATGACTATGAAGGATGCATCTATTTTGCCACCGATTTCTATAAAACAAAATGTTTTTCAGTAATTAAAGCTGGAGATGAACAAAGGAGGTACTCCAGGAAAAGCACAGATTAATTTAAGCATAAATGACCCATTTAAGGGTTTTTTTTCACTCAAATAATGACTGAAGAAAATGAGTTCAGAGACTGATGAAGGATGCTGAATAGGTAATTATTGCTATTACAAACCTCTTAGTTTAATTTGTAGGAAATGTGATTTGAAAATTAAATAGTACTTGATTTTTTTAGGTTTCAGTGTGGACTGTCTTTCAGCTGGGTCTAGAACTTTTGTTTTTCAGAATTTCAAGGACCTTTCCTTTCTCATTAATGCCTGTATTAGATAACCAGAAGGATTCATTTTTCAACAGTATTATCTCAGCAATAAATTACATTTTCCACTTCTCTCAGGTTCCTGGTCTAAAGATCTGTAGGTGTTTTACAGGCCTTGGGTAAAAAGAGATAAAGAAAAATCTGGACATAGGTAGAGGCACACAGAGGCTGATTTATGAGTGAAGACATAACATGCACCGCAAAGCTTCTACTTTTAACATTAATAATAGATGAGGACAAGACTGCCTGCCCTACAAGGCAAATGTAATCCACCTGTTTTGTACTAGTCCTTCACTTCAGCTACTATCTTCTTTCACCGTGTTTGCAATGATTTTTTCAGATTCCTTCCAGTTGAACTTATTCATAACAACTAAGTCAGTGACAGCAAACACTGTTTGTATTCCCAGAGTGGTGTTCTTTCAAATTTTTAATGCTCCAGTATTTTTCAAATCCCTGTTACAAATGTAACAGAGTTCAATGTCCATGCATATAAAGCAAGACTAATTGACAATAGGAGAGTGGCCTTCCCGCTCTCTGAATTTCTTCTGGTTTTCAAACAATGGAGCAGTAAAGTTTTATTCATGGAAATATTGCTTGGTCTTATCGATACATTCCTAAATTGGCTGAAGGATGATGGCAATAAAGATACATCCCCTGTACAGCAGGCAGAATACAGAAATTATCTGAAGTGCCTCTTCTGTGGATGACTTGGAATCATTAACAATAATTCTGGTGTTTGCCAGTTGGTTGCAGGCATAGGCAGCAGGGAATGAGTAGAAGCTGTTTGCTAAGAGGGTTACCAGTGCTTTACCAGTTTACTCTGTGGCAAATTTACCCAGTGAAGTGAACTGTGCCAACCATTTCTGCGTCAGACACTCCAGCTTCAACATCAGACAAAACTAAGACCTCACTGCTACAGAGCCTAGTCAGGCTCATTGGACAAGCAGGGTGGAGACATCGCACACTGAGGGGGTCTCAGGGTGGGCAGATTAACTCATGCCAGTCCAAATAAGTAGAGACTGAAGGCCATTTGTCTGTAGAGTTCTGTAACAAACCATGGAACACCTTTGACAACAGACAGTCTGGATACAGATGTATGCTCTTGGATTTATGCAATGGTCTTTATAGACCATGGTACTGGAATGAATGATAAGACAGAAACAGCCAAAAGATAGCGAGGCATGATTAACACTTCTGTTGAACATTGTGGGATGGATTCATCAACTATAACAAGGTTTTTTAATAATTAAATGTTCTGAATTTTTCACACGACATTCATACAGTGTAATTATTGCAGCAAAACACGTTTGAATTGGAACATGAGAACTTTGTGGTTGGGTAGTTAAATTCCTAGTGCCAGCAAATGTTCTCCTCCCCAGGTTCTAGGAATTATGTGCCTAACATTCTCTTGCAGCACACAGTACAAGCTACTATTAAAAATATATCTATAGCAGAACATAAGGTATGGAGGGAGTATTTAAAATATTTAATTATTCAAATGAAGGAATTAATTGACTGTGCCTTTTTTGCAGTTCCACAATATTTCTAAACATTAGAAGAGCTCAGCATGCTAAGAAGAATATAATAAGTGCCTGGGAGGAAATAAAAACTAAAATAATTGGAAACTGAAAACTTTCCTAATAACTGAAGCTGTGGCTTACACACTGTATCTGCTGCCATTTGGAGTTATATACATAAATCAAAACCATGATCCATTTCTATGTATTTGGGCTCCTGAACGGGAAGGAATTAGAAAGAAAAATATGAGGTAATCATTTCTGTTAGAGTGTGGCTGGTGGTGTTTGCATATTAACAAACTAGCCAAGGCTGTCACAGAGATGGCAAGATGGCCAGTTGGAGTTGGCATTTACCAATTAATATCAGGAAAACAGAAATTTACATCTACTGTATTTTAATGCAGGGCATTAGCAGACACAAATTCAGGGTAAGATGGGTGGTTATGTGTGTATCTTGTCTCTATAAATCCTTTTTATGTTAGCTTCTTGGCATGAATGGAATCAATTTTTTCAGGGAAAAGGTCCATCACATCAAGAAATGCAACAGAAGGCTTTGATCTTTGGCATGTAGGCTTAGACTTTCAAGGGGTGTTTTCTTAGTTCCATTTCACAATGAGTTCCATAACTCAAAATGCTTTCAGAGAATGCAGTGACCTTTTGAGTTGCAGATGCTCTAGGAAACATATTCCAGTGAAAACCTTGAAGAAAAACCTTAAATGTTAACAAGTAATGACATCTATTAGAATTTCATCTACTAATACTTTCCCAGTAATTACTATTTCATCCAGCTTTTGAAGTGTAACTGTTTTGGAAGCATCCAGGCATGTAAACAGACAAAATACTTCAGTAGCTAAAACACTTGGAAAATTAATTTCTCAATGACAACAATTAATAACAGAATTATAAACCTTCAAGGCTGGTGTTTGCCTTCCCCACAACAGTTCTCCCACTTACTCTTGAGAATACCTTGTTCTACTTGTGCAGGTGAAAGATTGGCACCTTGTCCACACCAAGGGCACAAAGAGGTGTAAAATGCAATGGCATTCCTGTCCAATGGAACTGGTAGGAATCTGGAGATTTAAGACAGCAGTGCTGACTATTTGAAACTTACAGGTAGTAAATATCTTAAGAAAGATTTTATGAATCAATGAGATTGCTATTATTTTTCACACTTTTCCTGTGAGAAAAGAGAATTGCAATATTTCTGGGTTCTTACATAACCTAGTCTAGCAAGTGTTTATCTCATCATATGAATAAAACCCCCCAAACTCCGCATCCTTAAATAAATCCTATGTAAATAGAAAAAGTGCAAGTTAGAAGTTAACTTGGAGGACTTTCTGTTTGTTCTTCTGAATAATAAATCTCACCTGAGCAAACAGAATAATACCATTCTGGGTAAAACTTGTCTACAATGACCGAGCAGACAGACACATAAAATAATTTTTTGCCAAGAAGTAGAACTCACATCTATTTATCAGCCTGGGCATTAGAAGAGGGTTTTTTCCGAGACAATAATATTCTGTATGGGTGTCATTTCTGGAAAAATTCGTGCACCTCTCACAGTCTACACTAAACCAAAGCGAAGGAAGCATTTTGTGGTTTCTGCAGTAAACTCATAAAGACCAACAAGACTCAACAGATTTTTAGGACAAAATCATAAACTTGTTGTGGTGAACACCATGATGTGTGGGGGAGGAGGGAGAAGTGCCAGCTGGATCCATCGTCTATCTTGGCATTTATGCTGTGTTCATCACCATGGTATCAAAACACCTTTACAAGCTTTAAGTGCAATCATAGCAAAGGGGCTTTAGTTTCTCCTCATGTCCTAGGAGGGATAGCTTTTGTTGTGGTCATGGTGTTGTTATTATTATTAAACAGGCAGGTGAAAAGAAGGGATTTTGCATTTTATTCTTAAGAAGCTGAGATTTTGTAACTGTTTCAATATCATAAGGGAATCGACTTCACAGCTGTATGTCAGTTGCCAAGAAAACTGTATCTGTACATGATGGAGAAAGGATCCTTCTCTTGCCCCAGAAACCTCCAGCTGTAAGGCAAGGCCACAGAGTGAGTGAGAAGGAGCCCATGTCCCCCTGCACTGTCAGGGCACAGCAAAGTTGCTCAGGGGGGATGTGGGCAGGGCAGTAGGGACGGGGCTGTTGGATACGCTGTGGATTTGCATCGTTTCCCCAGCACTGCAGGCAGCTTCCCTCAGCAGATGTGCCAGAGCTCTCCTTCTCCCTGTGCCAGCACAACATGCCTCCCTTGGGCTTCCAGGGACTGATGCACAGGGAGACCAGAGAGCTGGGTGAATAAATTTTCAGCGTCGTACATCTGTCTGCACTGGACCCTGAAGATGCATAGTGTGTGAAAACATTTTTACCTTAAATATTTCTACATTCTCTAATATAACAAACAACATACTGTGGCCTTTGTTATTTTTGTCTTTAACTTACCCTGTGGGAGGTTTCTGTATCCTTAGCTTTTGGCTTTGCTTTCATTATGAATTAGACTAGGATTATAAAATGACCCCATTGAAACAAATGGAATCTTATGTCCTAAAAGAGCATCTTAATGAGAGTAAACTTATAAAATCTCGTTCCTTAGCATGGAATCTTCGCTGCATTGGATTTATTGATAATTCTGCTGTTCATACTAGTGAGCCAAGGATTTGTCCTTTGTGTGCAGCTGTCAATAAGTAACTAATGATAGCCAAGATACCTGATGCTAAAAAATCCTTTGCAATGAGATGGAAAGACTGGAAACTGGACCCAGGCTGAGGGATCTATTTCAATAGAAGGATCTATTTCAAATCTTGCTGTCCATGTTTTAGTGTTTTGGGGTTTTTTAACATAAACTAAACATTATGACAGAAATAAGTGAGATAATTCACTATTATGAGCTATCTGCTCTTTTTCACTTATGGTCATTTCATGTGTTGAAATACGTACTTGCATGGTTTGTGTAGGAAAGCAGTCCTATTGTTCAGCCATCTAAATTATCTCTTTGTTTAGCACGTTATCAAGGCTCACTTCAACTATTCTAGTTTGCATAGAGATTACATGCAATTTCCTTTTAAATTTTGTTATTTTTCTTTTCAAAGAAGATCAATCACTATATTCACAGGGAGAATTAGCTAAACTGGAAAATCCTTTTTGAGAATTCAAGGTGTATAGAAATTGCAAAATTGACTTTAAAGAGGCCAGCTTTCTGTCAGCTGTGTGGGAGTGAATGACAGACTAATTCCCACACACCCAAGAAAGTTGTGAGTTGTCCTTTTACTAAGTATTCTTTTACAACTGGCCCTATATATATATATATGTATAAATATACGTGTGTGAGTGTATATATATACATGTGATTTCCATATTACACAGAAATATTCCTTTTGGAGCTTCTTTACATTTTACTCTAAAGTTACTTGGCTATCAAATTTATAGATTAAATAATCCAATCTGAAAACTGTAGTGTCCGGTGCCAGCATTTTGTATCAAAAAAGTGTTTAACCTTATTTTAGTCGTTTAACCTTATTATAGTCTGCAATATTCTCCTATATATGTGTGAGGGAGCAGATATCTTAAATGTGTTATTAACATCAGATATATTTAACAGGTTAATCTGCTGATTTAGGTAAACATTACAACAAAAAGATGTCACTGCTGTCAGCATCTTTTTGGACCACTTCTTAAGACTCCCTAATGTGCATTTCACATTACATTTAAAATCCTTTTATTTGTCCTATTATTTATCCAGCTGTGGGATCACTGCACATTCACAATAATGAAAAAGAAATAAGCAAATCTATGTTATAAAACAACAAAGAAATTATAAAAAATATTCTGCTACACATTATTTACTCTAAGCACTTACTTTTCAGTTTATTATTGGCTTGATGCAAGGAGCAGGGAAAGTAAATTGATGTCTTTTCATTCAGACAGTATAACAGAAAACCTAGACAGATGTTCTAGATAGATATTCCATTTATGTAGGTATAAAAGAGTTTCACTGTGCTGCAACATATCAATGATGAATGCTGTTATCATTATCACAATGCTCTCTAGAGAGAAAACATAAGGAATGGCATTTACTTCATGGGTTTTGGACCCATCTCTCAGTATAGCTGCTTGATAGATTATTTCTCCTCACTGGCTATTATGCTAAAGGACAGAGAAGCAAATCCCTTTGGAGTCAGCTTTAGCACTGCTCTTTACATTTGGCTGTCAAGTGGAGTCAAGAAGGGACAGTTGCTACCATCTGCCTAAAAGCGTGGTCTGGAACCTGGCTGTGTATTTGTGCACGTCAACAGTTTTCCAACATATGTGCCTAAATTTAGTGTCTGAATTCATCACTGGGCTTTCAAATGTGTGACCCGGTTTCCAGAAGTACTGACCACTCAGACATCTGGTGATTTCATGTGAGCTGTGATTATTCAGCATCTCTTGAGCAAAATCGCTCAGTGCAGTTTTCATCTTAAATCAATGCAAAGACAGCTGTTGAATTTAATAGATACTGAGTTGGTCCGTGGATGTTTAACCTTTTGCAGTTATATCTTGTCCAGGCACAGTCATCACATAAGTGAATCTGAGAGTCACCTGAAAACTGGTGACAGTATCACCTGACAATGACAGCAGAGTCACAGAATTAAAAAGGGGTCACAGAACTCAGACCATTATTGCTTTGTACCTCTTATTTCATCTGTCCTGTGACTTACCATTTGAAAATCCTGAGCATCTTTTAACACTCAACACCCTTTAAAAATGGAACTGTCTGAGAAATTTTCTTATTCATAAATCTGAAAGTTCCTACATCTATATATTAGTGCTGCTATATGTAAGACTCAAAATACATCAAGCTTCAAATGGGCATGTTGTCCAATGATACGGAAAGACATCATTAAAGCTTATTTTCAGGGAAGCACACTAAAACGGTCTGATTTTCAGTAAGAACTTTTGATTTTGATTGCTTGACAGTACATTTTGGAAGTCATGCAAAACATATGGTGGCCAAAATGTTTTGTTAGTTAAGTAATACAGCAGGTTTACACTTCTGTGAAGAGCAAGTGCTTCACTTCTGAGGTTTGCAGCTAATTTCTACAGCCCTTGAGGGTTATTAGTGCTAAAACTGACAGACTTTGACTCGATTCATTTAACTTCTTGTTCTGCTTTTCATTCATGGATGTTCCAGGCCTGCAGAATGTACATTCTAGACTAAACTTGTCTACCTTTTTATCTCAATTACTGAGGAGTTTTAGAAGAGGTACTGGTTGGATCAGCTTCTCAGCTGTTCTAACATATGCCAGAGTCAGACATCAGAGGATCACAACATTTTCTCTGCTATGTGTCCATGTCTAAGCACGGCTTCTCTATGCTCAGCACAATATACAGGCCATTATACTCACTTTAACCTTGACAATTTTTAATGCTATTTTAGGCCTGTTTAGAAAGCTTTCTTTTCTGCCTTGAAAAGTTGAACTTGTGGGAACAAAGGTTGTTTGGTTTTCACTTGGAAAGATACAAAAGCAGTTCCAATTTGTTTGATCCTCTGCAGCTTTTTTGTTGTTGTTGTTAAGAAGGCAAAGATTTGTTGGCATGACTTTGGAACGATCTGCAGAGCCTTCTTTGTCAGCTGCAGTAATCCTCAGACACCTGGCCACTCATTCCAGATCTAAATTCCATGACAGTCTAATTTATAACAAGCAGCAACACACCTTGTTCAGGGGTACTTGCAATACTGTTACAATTCAAAAGTAACATGAGTTTTGCCAAAGAGAGAAGCTGACTGGCAGCTTTCCTTGTTCAGAATCAAAGCCATAACTGTGCAACAGGTGAACCCCAGGGCACAACTAATTTTTCAGTTGTACTGCTGAAAGATGCCTTAGACATGTTGGCACTTGTTCCACTGCTGTATACTGAAGACATTTGCAGTATACAACAAGTATATTTGCAAGCACTCCATTTACCTTCTAAACTTACCTGATTCTTTCTGAATTACCTCTGTATTAAACTGAAGTGCAAGAACTCTCAGGATTTCATGAAGTCCACTCCAAATATTACTGCCTGCCTCCAACCCAGCCCATGTAGTTAGTACAGTTTTGGTTCACAAGAAGACTAAAGAGAAGAATATTAAGTTATAAAGGCCATTTCTACCTCATAGAATTGCAGCAAATTGCCTTCCTCCTCAGTGAGCCATATAAACAAATCTCTCAAGCTTTTTCATTCATGCAGCACCTCCTGGTTTATTCAGATCTCTGGATGGTGATCCCTTTGATATGTGTAAAACGTATTTTTTTCAGACTTGATGACAATAACTAAAATGTCCTCAATGTTTGTGAGATATTCCTGTTAATGGTGCTAGGAATTTATGAAATTATAAGATCAAGTTCCTTATGTCCTAGTCTGAATGTGCGTCTCTTTTAATGAAAAGGGAAAGGTTAGTTTAAAAGATGTGTGCTCAGTAACTATAAAAGGAGAAGTATATTTAGCATCCACACAATGCAGGTTGGGATTTCACACCTTGCTGCACTGATATGATACTAACGATTGCAGCTATTGGTTAAAAGAGCAAAGGCTTAGGAAGTGTTAGCTGTGTAACTAAAAGAAAGGTCTAAAACCAAATGCATTTTAACCACTCAGCAAGACTAATACCAGTGGGAAACGAATACTCAGAGCAAGGACAGAACTTGGGAGAAGCACATGGAGCAGTCTGGTATATGCTGATGCAGAATGCAGAGTCCTTCAGAGCAAACTTCTGTGTCATGTCCTTCAGGGCTGTTTAAAAGACATATTTGTAAATCATGGGACTGTTTTCAGTATCTAGAAATGTTGTGTTGCTTGTAGCCCTGTTCTTAAAACATACTTTACTTCTTTAACTCATGTTTGCTAACATACTTTTTAGTCTCATGCTGCTCAGCAGACCTCTGCTAACACTGAACTGTACATTTAAAGACTAATGATTGCAAACCTGCTGCCAGTTGGCCTGCTCAGGTAGAACCATCGTCTCTTTTGTTTTCTACCACGATACATTTTGTACCTTTACATCCAGACATCCCACTACAGTATGAAATTACTGCCAAGGAAACAGACATTGACTGCTTCATTCCAGTTTCCACATGACATTTCTTATCACAAAGTACCTTTCACATCAATACTGTCTGAGATCAGGCCTGTCTAGCTGCTGGTTTTGACAGATTTTCACAGCTCTGGAATGTCTGTTAATAATAATGATTGAGCTATATGGCATTTCTTGGGAATTAATGATTGGCTAGAAAGCTCCATTGAACCAGTGCTCTGGAAAGGACTGTTTTCTCCTGGAGGGAGTCAGTCCAAGGAAAATTCCCAAAGGTTTCATCAACACTGTTACTATTTAAAAATAAATAATTTGGAACATAATAATTACAAGTGTTCTGTATATTCTAATTGTTCTATGCTCTTCAGATTTGTCACCACATCAAGATTCAGATTAACTCATTAACTTTCTCTCCCAATTTACATACCCACCCTTGCAAGAATCAGTTCTAAGTCTATGTACAATTCCACACAGAATTCAATATATACACTATGAATCTATGTGCATTTATATAACTTCCATGTGACATGAGTATATATTGCTTCAGAATTTACCAGAAAAAACGTGCCTGTTTTCTGTCTAAGGTTGGTGCCTAAAATAAGAATTTCACTTAATGAAATGGACGTGCACTTGAATAAAGACAACTCTGCAGGTTTTAGTTGAAACATTCACTTCCTCAGTTGTTTCAGAGGTAAAATACATTCCTTATGGAATAAATCTGTAGAAAAGTATATAATTATGACTTACCTTAAAGCAATGTTATAAATAGAAGTCTTGAAATTCTTGAAGTCTTGAAAGTGGAAGATGATGGTGCTAAACTGGGAAATCTTTCATGTTTCTCAGCTTCTTAAACACAACTAAAATAAATGAGACATTTATTGACCGACTTCATCGAGAAAAGCTTTATAAAATGACAGGAAGATGTGTTTCAGTGTGTAATACCCATTTCTCTCAACTAGTTTTCTTGTTTTCATTATTATAATTAATATCTTTACATTTTGATCATGCAAGTGTTCTTACAACTACATGCTATGAAGATATTAAAACACTCTGCCACAGGTTTAGTAAAAAGGATTTGTGCCTCCGTCTAGAACAACTCCAGTTCATTATTAGAATTCTAAGACACGGTACAGCTAAAATAACTTCACTGCTGACACAACTCACAGGCACAGAGAGCACTACTAAAGTAGCTTGTAATTAATTAGGGATAGCATGTTTTTTGGGTTTCACAGGTCTGATCCAAAGTCTTTTGGTGCCTTAGGAAATGTGACTTCCAAGGAGCTTTAATCACCATCCTGTTTTCCCCAAGCACATGCCACTTAGGGTCCAAGTCTGATCTCATGGACCTGAATCCCAGAGATATTGAGTTCTAGCCTAAATCCTTTGGGCTTCTATTTTATATGGGAATTCTTAAGGAAAGCCCCAGGAATGTCACAAAACAAGAAACTTGTACCATATTTAGTCAGGCTTAACAGCCCATAAAATAAATCGGGTTTTGATGTTATTATTTCCTCACATGTATAGCACTAATCATGCAAAATATTTAAGCAGCTTTTTAGCCGTCACATCAACAGGGAAACTTGCATAATCTTAAACGCCTGACAGGACTGGACCTTAAATGTCTCTAGATGCAATAATAAATATGGAAAAGATTCATTTTGTGCAGTATTTTCAGCACAAACTGCATCACAAAGTGTTAAATAATAAATAATAGCAGAGAGAAGTATACACAAGGGAGGAGTGATATGATTTCAGAGGAGACTTGAAAGGGGATGTTGATGAGGTGGAGGTTTTAAGAATTAAATATTAAAAGCCAGAAAGGCTGGTTTTGGCTGGGACTGATTGTTTTCTCTGCTGAGAAATAAGGGGGCTTTCTAACCTACCTCCTGGACAAAGATGCAAAGCTTACTGTCAAACTGTTCAGTGGAATCATCACTGTACTTAGAGTCTATTTTTAAGGGAAGGCAAAGGATCGCAATTAGCTAACGACAGCCCTCTCCAATTCCAAACGTCTGCTTTGTCCTCTGCCTCACCTTTCTGTGCATTTACCGCTCAACAACTGCACACGGACTTGGCCGAAGTTCCTGAAGAGCGCTGGCGATCCGGCGGGAGAGGGAGGGCAGGCCGGCAGTGGCAGCCCCAGTGCACCAGCCCCTTCCCCAGGGACAGGAGCAGCCGCCAGGCCTCAGCAAGGCAGTCCCAGACGTGCCCCGAGGAGAAGGGGAGCTGCTCTCAGCACCAGCCCACACTGTTAAATCACGCCACAATGGGCTTATTTCCTACATTTGGTGGCAGCATAGTATTCGGGATAATATTGTTGCTACTTGCACAGGTTACTGCCAAACCAAAAGACAGAGATGACAGAGTTAAATAAGAGGGATGGAGAGTGAATCACTAAAAAGTCTTTCCCAGAGTCAGTTCTCTGTTTGGGGGAAGTTACTTCGATTCTGTGCCTCGCAAACAACCCGCAGCCTCGCTGTGTCCGCTGGAGCCAGCTGACTGGCGTTCTAACGAGATTTTAAAATAAATGATGTGCAGGGGAAGCTCATGTTTAGCAGCCCAAGGCCCGCTCGGCAGCCCGCAGTGCGAGCACCGCCGTACCTGTGCCGGGCGCGCCGGGGCCGGGGCAGCGCCCGCTCCCGCCCGGGC